>QANZ01016238.1:955-20965 GCA_003254925.1 Chamaecrista fasciculata
GGCCCCACGTGAAGTTGGCAGTAGGTCATCTCCATGACCTACAAGTCGTGAGCGGACTCTAGCAAGCCATCACGACTACCCAAAAACTGTGAGTTATCGGTTTTTACCAAAACCGACTTAACCTTAGTACCTCCATGGCACCGACCCTATTGTTCTGCGATATCTTGGTCATGGACCAGGCACGGGAAAGTCACCCATGATCCAAACCTTTACTTTCTCGATCTCCTTGAGTAAGTCCCAATATCTAGCATGGCCATGCATTTCCTGGACAGACTCATCGAGGGGCCCAGTAAGATATCTCCCAATTTAATGGGGAACAAAATCCCAATTTTGGTCAGTCCACATTCCTCAGCACGGCAATCAACCAAACCCGTACTTAGCCCTTATGACTACCCTGTTACGGGTAGCGTTAGACTAAGCCAAAGTCTGACAACTGCAACGCCGGAATAATGATGACCTCAGGTCTAAGGCGTCGTGACAGGTGTACAAGAGAGACAAGCTGATGACTAAACCCATGCAGGACTCTCCGGGTCAGTCCAGCAACTCGTAACCACCTTACGTAATTGCACCATGACTCTCGTACCAACATCTAGTGTATGCATCTCATGCACCGAGGTCATGCTGGTCTTAGTTCAGTTCAAGCTCCCACTTGAATGAGCGACCAGGGACAATTTAGATTAATTATCTCATAATTAATCACGGAATGTTATCACAGTAAACATGCTAATAATATGATAACCATTAATTTATCTCCATAAATTAATTGATATGTTCTCAACATATCTACAAAATGATTGGCCCTAGGGCACAATCTCCAACAATTATGGCATGTTTTGATGGAGATTGTGCCCTAAGGCCAATCATTTTATATGTATGAACATATTGTTTGACTGATTTATGAATGATAAATTATGTCGTTATCATATTATTAGCATGTTTACTATAATAACAGTCCTTGATTAATTATGTGATAATTATTCTAAAATGTCCCTGGGCAATTATTCACGTGGGAACGTGAATGAACCAAGACCAGCAAGGCTTCGGTGTATAGAGATACAGGCATGTGATGCTTCTCGAGAGTCATGGTGCAATTATGTAATGGGTTACAAGTTGCTGGATCGACCCGGAGAGTCTTGCATGGGTTTAGTCATGAGTTAGTCTCTCCTGTACACCTGTCACGATGCCCTTAGACCTGAGGTCCTCATTATTCTGGCATTGTAGATGCTGAACTTTGGCCTAGCCCAACGTTGCCCATAACAGGTTTTGGGAATTCCCGGCGCCAAACGCAGCGAAAGCAGAAATATAAAATTAAAATTTAAATGCGCCAGGCCAAAAATTCCCGAACGGATCCACTAGCTGAATTTAAAACCTGTTAAGATAGTGGTATACCTCACGAGTTCCAATCGGTTTGGTTGTACGGGGCGTTTCCTTGAAGTCCACGTCGTGCGCCCTTCCTCCGCCGGTGATCCACACGAACAGTTTTTCGGGCACCAAGGTGCTAGCCTTCCATTCTTTTCTCCAAAAGAACCAGGGACCAATCTGTTGGGAATTCAGGGCGCCTAACGCAGCGGAAGCAGAAAAATAAAATTAAAACTTTAAACTTAAAACACGCCAGGGCCAGAATTTCCGAACGGATCCGCTAGCTGAATTTAAAACTTTTAGATAGTGGTATACCTCACGAGTTTCAATCGGTTCGGTTGTACGGGGCGTGTCCTAGAAGTCCACGTGATGCGTCCTTCCTCCGCCGGTGATCCACACGAACAGTTTTGGAGATGCCTAGGTGCTAGCCTCCTTCACTTCTCCCAGTGAATAAGGGACCTTTATCTACGGTGTTCTTCAATTGAAGAACTCTTCTTGAATTCTCCAAGAACAATTTGGCGCCTACGATCAAGAATCTAATTCTTGATCTCACACAACCTTGTCACACAAACCCTAAACTCCTTTAGAGTAGTGCGCCACTTTCTCTCTCTAGAAAAACTAGGTTGCATTTTTCTCTCTCCTCACCAAGAGCAAAAATCGAATTTTTCCCTCTTGTGAAAAGCTAGGCTAAAGTCGATTTTCCTTGTGCATGGCCTCTCTCTTTTGAAGTCGACTTAGGCTCTCTTATTTATAGGGTTTGGGGCCTTTGATAATTATAATTAGGGTGTGAGATCCCAAAATTTTAGAATAGAGTTTTGGAAGAGATTAGAATAGTGTTGGAGGCTCTTCGCGTTTTAGATAGGATTTCTAGCCAGTTTTAGGCCTGTATTAGGAGTTTTTAGATTAGGATTTTTTTTAGAAATTAGTGAATTCAGTAACTTAGAATTTCGACTGTACATTTGAAATCCCCATATTTTGTTTGGCTTGTGGTAAAAATTTGGGAGCAAAAGGAGTTTAAAATTGTATTTGACTTTTATCATGGTACTGCGATAAAACACATTTGAGTAAGAAACGGGATATATTAGAGAGAGTTTTCAAAAATAAATTTCATATTTGGAATCCACTTCTAGAAACGAATCAAACGTTATAACTTTTGTAAAAAAAAATTTTCACTTTTAAAAAAAGTGTTTTTAGGGACTAAAATGTAAGAAATTATGAATTTTTGAGAATACACCTAGGAATATTCCTTCTCTAGAACTTTAAAGATCTCTCCCTTGACTTCAGAAATTACTTTCAGCCTCCCCAACTTTCTGAATTAGCAAAATAGCCCCTACATCATAAAATGCAACTCACGACTCTTTCTTCCATCTTCTCTCATCGCACACAACTACACCCATCACCAAACCCTTGCTGCTCCACCACCTCAGCCTAAGCTTCGCCGTCGTCTGCAACCTCATGGCCGCTGGAAGCTGCCGGCAACCACTGTCCAGCCACCACCGTCGTTCCTCCTCTTCTCATCTTCTCTAGGTGATGTTTTGCCTTCTTTTCATCTCTTTTGGTCCTTCTCACTTGGTGGTATGAAATTCTGCTAATATAACTCAAATTCCTTGATGTTAGCTTAATCATTGAGCTTTACACTTTATTCTCCCAACCTCCATAGCCATGTTGGAAGCCACACAAGCTTGGGTAAATAACTCCAAACATCATTTTCGGCCAAAATGAAGGTATACCCGAAAATTATCAATTTTTTCATTTTTCTTGATGTTCATTGTTGGAATGGACCATTATATGATAGTATATCATGTTGGGTACCTCTAGAAGCTATTAAAACTCCATAAAGTTGAATTTTGGGACTGTTTTGGCTCTAGGGTTCAAAAGTGACGAAAATTTGGAAATTTTGGGGGTTTTTGATCAAATCTCTTTGTTTTCTTAAAATTGTTAGTTTGGATGAGTTCATTGGATAATATAAATGAGTTCTAATGCATTGTTTTGAATTTAGAGTGAATATTTTGAAATTTGGTTATCGTGTATTAATATTTAAAGTTGCAATTTGGTCCCTAAGGGCGAATTTGATAACTTTGATGGTTTTGATTAACTAATTGGAATCTTTTGGAATTATGGAGAGTTTTGAAACAATAATTTTGAATTTGAAATGTTGGAATCAATATATGTAAGTTTAACTTGAAAGGAAAGGAAGTGATCAAATTGTGAGATTGGGTTATGGCATTGACCTTGAAACTTGATTGTGAAATTATCTTGAACTTACGGTTTCAAAGCATTGTTAAAGCTCCCAAATTTATACCCAAGTCTCTTGGTTAGGTGCTAGGATAGTTGGTGAGTGTGGCTAAGGGCTAGAATGAGTGTTAGAAGGTGGGTGTCTTGTGATAGTCTATCTTTAGTTTTGTGAAGAGTTAGACCTTCGGGTCATGTGAAGGTCAATTCTTGAATTGTGTGATTGAATCCTTATTGTTGAATATGTTTATAGATTCGCCTACACTGATCGTTGGTCGGGAAGCCTAAGGGTGTAATTATCTATCCTTTGTAACCAGGTGATTGGCTTTCTTATCCTTGTCCCTTGAGGGTTTGTGCCTATAAATATGCTATACTTGAGCGTAAATGGATTGATTGAACTATTTTAGAAATTGTGCTATTAATGAGATGTTATTGATTAAATGATTTGATTGAGAAATAGATGTGTATGAAGATTGAATAAATTAAACTGACTGTGTGAGATTGAATTGTTGTGGTCGGTAACAGTGTGGATTCCATCTCGTGATAATGAGGGGTTAAATTACATGCACGATTGACATCCAACGCATGAGCTTCTTGGTCGAGCTGCCTTGATGTAAATATATGGAATTTTTTATGTGTATCTTAGTTGATCATTAAAAATGTAGATTTATGTTGATGGTAATATTTAATTTTTACTCAAAGTGTTGTATGTTCTGAGTTGACTAAACTGTGCTTGCGCTTGTGTTTGTGATTGTGCTTGTGTTTGTGTTTGTGTTTGTGTTTGTGTTTGTGATTGTGATTGTGATTGGTTTTGCGTTGTGTATGCTTTACCATTGATTGTTTGTGAAATGAATGAGATAATGCTCCCGATGGGTTGAAAAGCTGTGTGCGGTCCCCACGGGTTGAGATAATGCTGTGTGTGCTCCCGATGGGTTGAAAAGCTGTGTGCGGTCCCCACGGGTTGAGATAATACTGTGTGTGCTCCCGATGGGTTGAAAAGTTGTGTGCGGTCCCCACGGGTTGAGATAATGCTGTGTGCGCTCCTGATGGGTTGAAAAGCTGTGTGCGGTCCCCACGGGTTGAGATAATGCTGTGTGCGCTCCCGATGGGTTGATAAGCTGTGTGCGGTCCCCATGGGTTGAGATAATGTTCTGTGCGCTCTTGATGAGTGGAGGCAAAATGAAAATACTGATATTGTACTTTACTTGTGAATCCAATGTGATGGTTGGTTGACTTATGGATTGTATTGGAATATTGCTTGTTGAGAAATTGATGATTGTGCGATGTTTAAGCTGATATTATCATTATTAAACATTTCAGTACCTTTGATTGATAGAATGATATCAATTATATTGTTATCGTGTCACTGACTACCTTACAGGTAGATAATGTTATTGATGAAATTGTTGTTTGGTCATTCATGGTTTTTATAAACTACTTTTCGAACGAACAATGATTTCATTGTGATCGGTACTTCAAGAATGCATATATCTCTACCTGATTACTTTTAGTTAAAACGTTTTTTTTTAATGCTATATTTCTAATATTGCAAAGAGTATGATTTGAAAGAGATCTATATTTTATCTTCATTCTTTATCTAATATTTAAATCTTTCATGGGCCCTCTTTTCGCTCAAGGGTCTTAGAGAATTTATTTGTAAAATCCTTATGATTTATGAGTTTTGGGTGATCGAAACATTTATCTGAGTTTTGATCCTTGAAAGGTGTTTTAAAAGACTTTATAATTAGTTTTCTATTCTAAAATTCTTTTTAACAAAATATAAAATTTTGTTGTTTTCTCGGCGAAACTTATTCTCTTCTCAAAGGAATTTTCAAAGTGTGTTTCCTTAAACTCCCTTAATCTCAAGATTTTCTCAAATCCATGATTGTTCTTGCATTTTAAATTATTTTCAAAGTTTACCATTTTCCCATAGTTTCTTTTCTTGTTATGACACATGGTTTAGTTGCTGCAATAAGCTGGATTATTTTAGTTAAACGAATGATATTATAAATTACTTGTTGCTGATGATTGTTGATTTGGTTGGTGACCCCTTCTCCCTACGTGGTGGTGCCCTACACCACGACTGGGATGGGTTAGCCACTCACTGAGTTTCGACTCACCCCACGCTTAATATTTTTCAGTTACAGGTATCTGTCAAGTGTCAACCACCGCTCCGAGAGAGAGCTATTCCGAGGCCACGTCATTGTTCATGTGAAAATGTTGTCTTGTGTAAAGATATATTGAAATCTAGACTGTTAGCTCCACTAGCACTTAGGGAGAGGATTCGGGGTTGTGCATTATTATTTTGTACGATTTCATTTCCATTTAATATTACGAGACAACGTTTGCTTTGAGTTATGGTGCTCTAAATTGATTGATTGACAAAGTATGTATGTGAATGATAATATTATGAATGTCTATGTATTGCTAAGTATGCCTATATATTGTGGACTATCAGGTAGATGTTATACTTTTGATATTGATTAACTGTGGGTAGGCTTACAGCATGGGATAAGTCCATGTCTGTGCCGGTCACGTACTCTCACAGATTGGGGGTCGTGACAAAGTTGGTATCAGAGCCAGGTTAGGCCTCCTTATTGATTATTGAGCAAAGTGTTCCTTGGTGAGACTTCAATTATCATTATGAACCGCGGCATAATTATAATTGAATATCACTGAAGAGCACTATAGGAAACTCAAATGCTCCCCTTCGAGTCCTTCAATTAAGATTTGGTAGAAAGTCATCATCAATGGGAATGGGTTGGACGTTGAATGTGTACATTATTTGTTAATGCTTCTATATTGACAACTTTGATTTTGATGACTAGCTAATCTATGACATTTCTCTTTTTCTAAATTGTTGAATTGAAAAAAAATTGGGGAAGTGAAATCATCTATAGTTGTGGATGGCGTATTTGTTGACACGATCACTTATTTTACATTTAAATGTCCTTTTTCTTGATTAAATTACTCAAATATTTTGGTTGAGTCACTGATGAATATTTTTTTAATGGTTTATTCTCTTCCGTCATTCCTTGTCTAAATAAGTTTATTGGAGATGTTGAATTTATAGTGAGCTTGATATTTATTTACATGTGTTAGAATCCTTTCCGTTCACTGTATTCATTTTTTTTTTGTCTTTATTATTCTTGGACTAGAATTATGTTGTTTTGAAGTATTGATTTCCCCTTGGAATTTTGCTTTTATTTTGGTGCACAAGCAAATTTCATGTTTCACTCTTGGGAGCACTTATTGCTTAAATTGGCACTTGAACAATTTTTCATATATAAAAGAACTTAATTTTAATGGCTGATTTTTGAAAGGTGTTTGCAACCACCCATTTTTCATTCTAAACCCATATTTGGAAAGAGTTGAGCTCTTGAATTTTCAAAATTTCACGTCAAATGGTAAGGATTTGATGGCTGAACTTTTGGAAATAACTTAACCTCTTTTTCATGCTTGAGCTGTATTTAGGTGATTAGTTGTTATTTATTCATTATCAACATCCTTAAGTGTTGAATTGTCTTCTGAAAATTTGTTGTCATTTTGAAAACATTATCATTGTAGTGCTATTGTTTTAATTTGATCGTCAAACTAACTTCTTACTAGTTAGGAAACATTATGTACTTAGATTGGCCCTTGGACCATTCATTCTTTGGTGTGTGGATATATATAACTCGATTATTATGACTAATATTTCAATGGGTGTTTTTCACCATCTTTTCTCACTTTTAATTTGAAATTTGTTCCTTGTGCTAAAACTTTAATTTAAATTGCTAACCTTTAGGGGCTGTTTGGGGTCAGTTTTAATATATTTAACCTTCAATTTGTTGTGATTAAGCTCTGGTTCACTTAGCTAACGTTTTGTTACTATTTTGTGGCCACTTCAAATCTTTCATTTTCTATGCACAAGATCTGTTCTTGTGGGTTATTCCCAAATCAAATATTGGGTTATTTTTCCGCATTTTCAAGTGACATTTTCATGCTTTTGAGTTTGAGTCCATGAACCAGTTAATTTCAGTATTTTACCTTCTTTTTGACACTTTAGACTTGTCTTTTAATATGGCAAACTTATGGTTTTGAAGACCTACTATAATTTTATATTTTTGAAATTTGTTGGTATAAAAACTTGCATGTTGATGTTTGGAAATGAGAATTTTGGTGAGATGACGTCTTGGACATAATTTGACCACGTGTTAGCACTTGAAATTCATGGTTTGTTGTACGTTAACGATGTTTTTATGGTCAATGTCTTGTGGTGATTCGGAAATCTTGTAGGTCATGGGGATGACTTACTGCCAACTTCACGTGGGGCCTGCTGGGTCACACACGAGCAGGAACAGGACACCGTTTAAAAGGGACACGAATTAGGGTTAATTCGTGGGTCACTCCGGTGGCACGATTTAAGACAAAGAGGAAATGTCTGGGACATTATGTCTTGTCTTAATTGATCTACAGTTGTGAAGTATTTAAATTTGTGAGACAAATTTAAATATAATAATTGTTAAATAATTAATTTGGATTAATTATTTACAATTAAAATATTAAGGAAAAATAATTCAGATAAGGTTCCTAAAAGTTAGGAAATTATTGAATTATAAAATTCCCTAATATTGGCATGAGGGTGGCGCCTCTTTTAGCATTTTAAGTTAATAAAATTGTTTTATTAATTTAAGTCATGAATTTGAATTCAAAAGATTTGATGGAGATATCAAAAGATTTGAATTCAAAAGATTTGATGAGATCTCAAATCAGGAACTTTGGAGAATCATGACTTCCTAAGAGTTAGGAAGGTTTTTGATTTATAAAATTCCAAAGATAATTAGGGAGCATATGGCGCCATCTTAGAAGATCTTTTGGGGAGATTTGATCTCTCAAATTGATTCTCTAAGATTACGATTTGAATTTAAATTTAATATTATGGTAATATTATAATTTGAAATTCAAGTCATGAAGCCATATTATTATAATTTGGAATTATAATAATGCTCTAAATATAATTATATATATGTAAACCTAATAGGCTGGGCGCCTAGGGGCAAAACCATGAGAGAGAATTCATTTGTGCAATTTTCATCCTCCTTGTTGAGAGAGATAAAAATCGCCTCCTTCAAAACCCTAGCTTCCAAGTAGGAAATTTTTGGTTCTCAAGAGTTGAGAGGGTAAAATCGACTTGGCCTAAGGAGTTAGGCAATTCGATTTGTGGTTGCCAAAAATTAGGGTTTGTGAGAGAAGGAAAAACAAGAAGGAGTTCTTGTGGGGAATTCTCCATTGCGCGACTTTTGGAATTTGAACCAAGAAGGAGTTCTTGAGTTCAAATACACTGTAGATTGGTCCCTGGTTCTTTTGGAGAAAAGAACTGAAGGCTAGCACCTTGGTGCCCGAAGAAACTGTTCGTGTGGATTACTGGCAGAGGGAGAACGCTGGGAGTGGGCTCCTTGGACACGCCTTGTACAACCAGAGGATCTTAAAAGTTTTAAATTCTACTAGCGGATCCGTTCGGGAATTTTAGGACCTGGCGTGTTTTATTTTAATTTTATATTTGCTTCCGCTGCGTTAGGCGCCTAGAATTCCCAACAATATATACCTGCTAATTAATACTTTTCATATATTAATAGTAGAATCAATGGCAACAAACAATAGTTCATCACTATCACTGCGATTTGTCCTTGAGAAGGACAAGTTGTCTAGGACAAAATTCCTTAACTGGTATTGTAATTGAGAATTGTTCTCACCCAACGAAGGAAGCTGCTGACTTCCTCGACTGGTTTTGTAATTTGAGATTTGTTCTCACCCAACAAAGGAAAATTAATGTCCTAGAAGTCCCTCCCCTGAAGAGCATGCCAAGGATGTGCCAAGAGCTCAAAGAACTGCTTGGAGAAGCACTTCAATGACTTTCTGTGGACGTTACTTGCCTTAATGCTAGCCACAATAGTTCAAGAGTTGAACAAGGGAATATTGTCGGCTGTAGAGATGGTCACGCATCTCATGGAAAGGTTCCAAAATCAGGGGAAAGGGAAGGGCAAAGGAAAGAGGAAAGGAGACGCCGAGTTTGGTGAGACCAAGCCAGCGGCTGAGCCTAACCCACTACCTGCCAAGAAGGCAAAGCTTTCAAAGGATGCAATTTGCCTTTTGAGAAATTGCAAAGTTGTATCTGGAAGATCAAAAGAATAAAAGGAGAGATAAGATCTCTACTTCTGGTATCTTCGTTATAGACGTTCACTTGTCTACTATAACCGCTTGGGTATTGGATACAGCATGTGGTTTTCAAATTTGATGTGAAGGGTCTTAGAGACAGTAGAAAGTTGGACAAAAGCGAGATGAACCTACGAGTGGGCAATAGAGATAAGGAAGGTTTTGCATGTGTTAACTGAAAAGAATGGTGTTCAATTTATAAAGATGATGTTTATTTGCTTATGCGATTTGCAAGATAAACATTGCATCTTGAAATTTGAACGTTGACACGATAACAATATTTATAACACTGATACAAAAAGGATTAAGATTGGAGAATCTAATCCTACATACCTTTAGCATTGTCATTTAGGCCATATAAACGAGAAACGCCCAGAGAAGCTCCATGAAGATGGACTTCTAAGCTCATTTGATTTTGAATCATATGATGCTTGCGAATCTTGTTTACTTGGAAAAATGACAAAAGCGCCTTTCACTGGCCACAGTGAGGGGGCATCTGACTTATTGGGGATCATGCATGGTGATGTATGTGGACTCATAAGAACCCAAGCTGAAGGTGGTTACTCTTACTAACCGCTTCAATAGGTTTGTCTTGGGCTACCTATTAAAGCATAAGTCGGAGTCTTTTGAAATAGAGATTTCAAAGTGAAGTAGAGAACTAACTTGACAAGAAAATCAAAGTCCTTCGATCCGATCGAGAGGGCGAGTATTTGAGTCAAGAATTTGTTGATCATCATAGAAGCTGTGAAATGGTCTCACGACTTGCCCCTTCTGAAATCCCATAGGGATGGTGTTTCCGAGAGGAGGAATCGAGCTCTATTTGATATGGTTCGATCTATGATGAGTCAAACTGATCTTCCGCCATCCTTTTGAGGATATGCTTTGGAAGCTGCCGTGTTCACACTAAACCGTGTTCCGTCTAAGGCAGTTGAGAAGACACCATATGAGATATGGATCGGGAAGAGTCCCAATAGTGTCTTATCTCAAAATTTGGGGATGTGAAGTTTACATTAAGCAAACGATAAACTATCTCCCAAAAGGTGCTTGTAGGGTACCCCAAGGAAACGAGGGGATATTATGTTTACTGCCCATCTGACAACAAAGTGTTTGTAGTCAGAAGAGGATTCCTTTTAAGGGATTATTGTTTCCAAAAGAAACAGTGGGAGTTAGGTAGATCTTGAAGGAGTTCAAGATTCACAAAGCACTTCAGAGGCACAGACGGAAACTAGAGAAGAACCACAAGGTGTTGTGGAAGCTCCTCTAATAACACAAGGACAACGAAGTTCTGATAGAACACGTTTTCAACCACAAAGATGTGGATCTTTGGTGACTGAAAACAAGGATGTGTTGCTCATGGAGCGTGGTGAGCCTACCACCTATCAAAAAGCTATCGTGGATCCCAACTCTGAGAAATGGGTTGAAGCCATGAAGGCTAAAGATATAGTCCATGTATAACAAGGTATGGACCTTGGTCGCTTCACCTGAAGGGGTAAAACCCGTAGGGTGCAAGTGGGTTTTCAAGGAGAAAACAGACATGGATGGCAATATCAACGTCTTCAAGGCGAGGCTGGTTGCAAAAGGGTTTACTCAACGTCATGGGATGACGAAAAGTTTTCCCTAGTTGCAATGGCTGATACCATTAGGATCCTGCTTGCCATAGTCGCATATTATGACTATGAGATATGACAAATGGATATCAAAACAGCATTCCTTAGAGGAAGGCTGCCCGAGGATGTGTGCGACACAACCTGAGGGGTTTGTATGACCAGAGGAACCAGTAAAGGTGTGCAAACTTTGGAAATCCATTTATGGATTGAAGCGAGCATCACAGAGTTGGAATCATCGTTTTGATGAGGTAGTCAAAGGAGTTTGACTTCTTACAAAAACCCTGATGAACCTTGTGTTTACAAGAAGGTTAGTGGGAGCACAATTGTGTTCTTGGTGCTATATGTCAATGACATATTGCGCATTGAAAATAATGTTCCAACCTTAGAAGATTGAGAATCTTGGTTGTGAAAATTTTTCAATGAAGGAAGAAGCTGCCTATATTCTGGGCATTAAGATCTATAAAGATAGATCTTGTAGGCTTCTTGGATTGAGTCAGAGTACAAACATGGATGAGGTACTGAAGGGGTTCAGTATGCAAGACTCAAAGAGGGATTCATGTGGATTAATCAAGGATTGACCCTGAGCAAGAAAACAGTGTCCCAAGACACTTCTTGAGCAAAGGCGCGTGAGTGGTATCCCTTATTCTTCGGCAATAGGATCCATCATGCGGTGTACTCGACCCGATGTGTCGTTTGCCCTGAGCGTGACAAGCCGGTTCTAACGAGACCCTGGTGAGTATCATTGAACCGCTGTCATAAGCATCCTTGAGTACTTTGGAAGAACTAAGGATGAAATCTTGGATTATGGTGGAATTATTGTGTAAGGGGTTACACAGGTACCCGTTTTCCAAAACCTACCAAGATAAAATCGCAGTATGGATATGTATTTCTCCTGAACAGATAGCATCGTGAGTTTGAAAGAGTTTCAAGCAGAGCACGATCGCTGATTCTACAACAAAGGGTTGGTCGCGTGGAGACGCAGACCATAAAAACTAGTGTCTGAGGTGTGATTGGTGGTCACCCTGTGGAGACAGGAAGACACCAAATGGGATTGGATCCCCACTAATGTTCCGACAGTGATATATGTATTCACATATATACACTCAGACATGATCACCTAGAGATGGTGATATCAAGATATGTTAAAGTAGCAGACGAGTACGATGTTGCCGATCCTCTTATGACAATGTTAGGAACAGTAATGTCATATGGAGATCCCTAGCACAGGTCTTACCTGAGCATCATGTAATGTCAAAGATGGAGATTAGACACATTAATGGATGTTCCTAGTGTAGGAACAGTTTGATTAATGATTGTACCTAGTGCAAGTGGGAGTTTATTGGAGATTGTGCCCTAGGGCCAATCATTTTATAGATATGTTGAGAACATATCAATTAATTTATGGAGATAAATTAATGGTTATCATATTATTATCATGTTTACTATGATAACGTCCGTGATTAATTATGAGATAATTAATCTAAAACTGTCCATGGTCGATTGTTTTCGTGGGAGCGAAAATGAACTAAGACCAGCATGACCTCGGTGTATAGAGATACATGCACTAGATGCTAGAACGAGAGTCATGGAGCAATTACGTAAGGGGTTACAAGTTGCTGGACTGACCCGGAGAGTCCTGCATGGGTTTAGTCATCAACTTGCCTCTCCTGTACACCTGTCACGACGCCTTAGACCTGAGGTCATCATTATTCCGGCGTTGCAGTTGTCAGACTTTGGCTTAGTCTAACGCTGCCCGTAACAGGGTAGTCATAAGGGCTAAGTACGGGTTTGGTTGATTGCCGTGCTGAGGAATGTGGATTGACCAAGATGGGATTTTGTCCCTCATTAATGAGAGATATCTAACTGGCGCCCTCGATGAGTCTGTCCAGGAAACTGCGTGGCCACGCTGGGTTTTGGAACTTACTCAGGGAATCGAGAAAGTTGAGGTTTGGATTATGGATGACTTTCCTGTGCCTAATCCATGACCAAGATATTGTGTGACAATAGGGTCTTTGACAAGGTGGTACTAAGGTTAAATCGATTTTGGTAAAAACGATTACTCACGTGTTTTGGATAGTCGTGATGGCTTGCTAGAGTCCGCTCACGACTTGTAGGTCATGGGATGACCTGCTGCCAACTTCACGTGGGGCCTGCTGGGTCACACACGAGCAGGATTAGAACACCTTTTATAAGGGACACGAATTAGGGTAATTCGTGGGTCACTCCGGTGGCCTAATTTAAGACACAGAGGAAATGTCTGGGACATTAGGTCTTGTCTTAAATTTTCTACAGTTTAAATAATTGTTAAATAATTAAAAGAGATTAATTATTTACAATTAAAATATTAGGAATAATAAATCAAATAAGTTTCCTAAAAGTTAGGAGATTATTGATTTATAAAATTCACTAATATTGGCATAGAGGGTGGCGCCTCTTTTTAAGGAGATTTAATTAATAAAAATGTTTTATTAATTTAAATCATGAGTTTGAATTTGAATTTGAAATTCAAGATTTGAATTAAGATATTAGGGTAATATTTTAATTCAATAAAGAATTTAAATTCAGAATTCAAAGTTTGAATTAAAGATATTATGGTAATATTTTAATTCAAAAACATTGGGATAAAATAAGTTGGTTATGACTTCTTAATTTTAGGAGTTATTTTTGATTTATAAAATTCCAATAATATTGAAGGTGTTAGGCGCCTATCTCAAGATGGGTCCCATTGGGAGATTTGATCTTCCATTTGATTCTCTGAGATAGCAATTTGAATTTGAATTAAAATATTATGGTAATATTTTAATTAGATATTAAAGTCCTAAAATATGATATTATGGTAATATCATGATTTTATAATTATTAAAATTGCCTAATTTTGATAATTATAGCTTAAAAAGTCGCTTAGCACATCACATTAGTGGGTGAAAACCCCTAATTCATTTTGAAATCATCTTCCTCCTTGTTGAGAGAGAGAGAGAGAAACTCGCCTTCCTCCTTTGTAGAGAGAGAAGTTCGACTTTTCTCCTAAAGAGTTAGAGAGAGAAAGTCGATTGGCATTTGGGGTTTTTGAGAGAAGAAGAACAAAAGGAGTTTTGTTGCTGTCTTCTGCTCTGTTGCGCCACCTAGCTTGGATTCAAAGAAGGAGTTCTTGAGTTCAACAACTGTAGATTCAGTCCTTGTTTCTTTGGAGAAAGAAACAGAAGGCTAGCACCTTGTGTTTGGGAAACTGTTCGTGTGGATCACCGGTGGAGGAAGGACGTTGCAAATGGACTTCTCAGACTCGCCTAGTTTAACCATCCGATTGAAAGCTTGAGGTATAACACTTTTCGTATCTGGTTTTAAATTCAACTAGCGGATCTCAGGGTTGGAAATCCTTGGGCAGCGCATAAAAATTTTGTTTTATACTTTTTGCTTCCGCTGCGTGTTTTGCCATGGGATTTCCCAACAGTTCAAAACATATTTATAAAATGATTTGCCCTAGGGCACAATCTCCAACAACAGGGTAGCCATACAGGCTAGGTACGGGTTTAGTAGTTT
The DNA here is from genome assembly GCA_003254925.1 of Chamaecrista fasciculata. Taxonomy (NCBI): domain Eukaryota; kingdom Viridiplantae; phylum Streptophyta; class Magnoliopsida; order Fabales; family Fabaceae; genus Chamaecrista; species Chamaecrista fasciculata. The sequence goes on from QANZ01016238.1 coordinate 15,886, forward strand.
GCCGTGCTGAGGAATGTGATTAACCAATAAGGAATTTTGTCCCTCACTAAGTTGAGAGATATTTGACTGGGCCCCTCGATGAGTTTGTCCAAGGAATGTGTGGCCACACAGAGTAATGGGACTAGCTCAAGGAATAGAGAAAGTTATGGTTTGGATTACAAGGATGACTTTCCCATGCCTTATCCATGACCAAAATATCGTGTGACAATAGGGCTTATGACAAGGTGGTACTAAGGTTAAGTCGTTGATGTTAAAACGATAACTCACGTGTTTTGGGTAGTCGTGGTGGCTTGCTAGAGTCCGTTCTCGATTTGTGAGTCATAGAGATGGCTTGCTGCCAATTTCACATGAGGCATGCTGGGTCACACATGAGCAGGATCAAGATACTATAATGGGACACGAATTAGGGTTAATTCGTGAGTCACTTTAGTGACACAATTTAAGACATAGTTGAATTTCTTAGGACATGTAGTCTTGTCTTAAATAAAATCTACATTTGTAATATTTAAATTTGTTAGACAACTTTAAATATATTAATTGTTAAATAATTAATTTGATTAATCTATTTACAATTGAATTCTTATTTAAAATATTAGGGAATAAATGAATTGACTAAGTCTCCTAAGAGTTATGGGATTATTGATTTATTAACTTCTCTAATATTGAAGAACAAGATGAGGTGGCGCCTCACTCTTGAATTTAATTAATGAAATATGATTTTGTTAATTTGAATTCAAGATTTGAATTTGAATTAAGATATTAGGGTAATATTTTAATTTAGAAAATTAATAAGTTGGTTATAATTTCCTAAGAGTTATGATTGTTTTCTTTTTTATTAAATTCCTATAAAACAAACAAAGGGGGGGGCGAAATCTTGGAGATTCAAATGCAAGATTTGATCTTACATTTTGAATTTGAAGAATGCATTTTGAATTTTAGGTTAAGATATTAATATAATATTTTAATTAAGAATTCAAATCCTCTTGTCTCATTCCGACCAATGGGAAGTGTGCATTCTAGATTTAGATTTCAAGATATGATCTTGAAATTTAAATTAAGATTGCCTCTTAATCTTTAATTATAATATTAGTGTAATTTCATAATCAAGGTTTTGGGATTCCCTAATTTGAGGAATGGGGACTCTTTATAAACACATAAAAGTCGCATATCCTAGTGGAAGAAAAGAGGGAAGTTTCGACTAACCCAAAAACATAGGGATAAAAGGGCGAGTTGTGTGTGAGAGTGTGAGAGGCGAAAACCTAGAGTAAGTGTGGCCAAGAAATTCGTTCTTGGTAGTGTGCTCATCTCTTGAGTTTTGGTGAGTAATTTTTGAGGAAAAATTTCATACTAGTGTGCCACCTTGATTCTTGTTTTTTCAAGATGTGTTCTTGAAATTTCAAGATTTGTAGATTGGTTCTCATAATCTCTTGGAGAAGAGATTGGAGGCTACCACCTGAGTATCTGCCAAACTGTTCGTGTGGATCACCGACAGAGGAAGGACACGAGTCTGTGGACTTCTTGGAATTGCAATCATTCAAGCATTTGTCTGATTTAGGTAAACATCTTATCTCACTGGTATAAACACGGTTAGTGGATCCTATGGAGGAGATTATAAATTTTTTTTTTACCTTTTCCGCTGCGTTTGCTACATAATCTCCAACAGTGGTATCAGAGCCACACTAACTTTGTGTTTATGCTAGTTTTGTTAATATACATGCTGATGTATGTTTGTATGTTTACCGTTTTTCATTCGATACGCTAAAATTTTGCGATTGTCCACCACACAATTTTAACCTAATCTAAGAATAGTGCAAATTTATGTATTTGATACATAAGGTAATCAATTTGATTGATTAAAATTTTCTTGAAAAGTTTAGGTCTTGGTCGAAACCCTATGTGTTTTTTAATTAAAATTGTTTTGATTATTTTATTGTATGGTGGCCGAAAATTGTAAATTGTGAATTTATAATTTTTGTGTCAATGAATTCGGCCTCTTGAATATGATTCTTGAATTCTTGAATTATTGATGCAAGACTTGTTTTTCAAGAAGGCATGTTAATTGCTAAACCCCTAATTGAACACAATCAAAGTCGGTTTTTTTGTGTTGTTAGATGTTGATGTCGTAAATGTATATGTGAAATCGTTCATGTATGAGTATGGTGTTGGATATGGCTCTAGATTTTATTTTGGTAAATACGGCCTGCGTGTCGTCTCCCTAAATTCTGGATGTAATTTCTTTTTGTTGGGAATCCTAGGCGCCATAAGCAGCGGAAGCAAAACAAAAGAATTAAAAATAAGACGCCTAGATCCTAGAATTCCCGAACGGATCAGCTAGCAGAATTTAAAACTTTTGGTTAGTGTTATACCTCACGAGTTTCAATCCGATGGTTGAACAAGGCGAATTCCAAGGAGCCCACCCCCAGCGTTGTCCCTCTGCCTGTAATCCACACGAACAGTTTCTTTGAACACCGAGGTGCTAGCCTTCAATTCTTTTCTCCAAAACAATCAGCGACCAATCTACAGACCTCTGACTTCAAGAACTCCTTCTTGAAACAGCAATTGAGGTGGCGCTTAGAAGAATCCCCCCACAAGAACTCCTTCTTGCCTATTCTTCTCTCACAAACCCTAATTTTAGAGCTTAGTCGAATTTTCCCTAACTCTTAGAGAAAATCAAATTAGGGTTGGTATGCTATGCATTATGGGGCAAGTCGACTTGTCCCCTATTTATAGATCAAAATTTGGTGATTTAATTATTCCTAAAATAAAGATATTCTAATAATATAATTATTTTAAGACTTGAATTTATAATTATAATATTACCTTAATATTATAATTTAAATTCAAATTGGAATCTTGGAGAATCAAATGAGAGATCAAATCTCTCATTGGGACCCACCTTTATGCGCCATCTCACTCTCTCCTTTTCCTTGGAATTTTATAAATCAAAAACTTTTCTTATTTTTGATTCACCAAAGATTCTGAGATGAGATCTTCACCAAATCTTTTGAATTCAAATCTTTTGAAATCTCCATTAAATCTTTTGAATTCAAACTTATTATTTGAATTAATAAAACTATTTTATTTATCCAAATAATTCCTTAGAGGCGCCATCCTCATTATTTATTTAGGAATTTTATAATTCAATAATTTCCTAACTCTTAGGAACATTATCTGAATTATTTTCCTAATATTTAAATTGTAAATAATTAATCTCCATTAATTAATAAACAATTATTTATATTTAAATTTGTCCCACAAATCTAAATATGTCATCTATAGATCAATTAAGACAAGACATAATGTCCCAGACATTTCCTCTGTGTCTTAAATCGTGTCACCTGGGTGACCCACGAATTAACCCTAATTCGTGTCCCTTTCAAATGGTGTTATGTTCCTGCTCGTGTGTGACCCAGCAGGCCCCACGTGAAGTTGGCAGTAGGTCATCCCCATGACCTACAAGTCGTGAGCGGACTCTAGCAAGCCATCACAACTACCCAAAACACGTGAGTTATCGTTTTTACTAAAACGACTTAACCTCTGTACCTCTGTGTCAGAGATCCGATTGTCCTACGATATCTTGGTCATGAACTAGGCACAAGAAAGTCATCCATAATCCAAACCACAACTTTCTCGATTCCCTGAGTAAGTCCCAATTCTTGAGTGGCCACTCTTTTTCCTAGACAGACTCATCGAGGGCGCCAGTTAGATATCTCTCATCTAATGAGGGACAAAATCCCATTTTGGCCAATCCACATTCCACAGCAATGCAATGAACCAGACCCGTACTTAGCCCTTATAACTACCCTGTTACGGGCAGCGTTAGACTAAGGCAAAGTCTGACAACTGCAAGGCCGGAATAATGATGACCTCAGGTCTAAGGCATCGCTACAGGCGTACAAGGAGAGGCAAGCTGATGACTAAACCCATGCTGGACTCTCCGGGTCAGTCCAGCAAGTCGTAACCACCTTACGTAATTGCACCATGACTCTCGTCCCAGCATCTAGTGCATGCATCTCATGCACCGAGGTCATGCTGGTCTTAGTTCATTTCTGTTCCCACAAAAATAATCGACCAGGGTCAAATTTAGATTAACTATCTCATAATTAATCATGGATGTTATCATAGTAAACATGCTAATAACATGATAACACATTAATTTATCTTCCATAAATTAATAATATGTTCACAACATATTTACATAAAACGATTGGCCCTAGGGCACAATCTCCAACAGACTCCCACTTGCACTAGGGTACAATCATTAATCTAGCTCTTCCTACTCTAGGTTCACTGATCAATGTGTCTAATCCCCATCGACGATACATGTCGCTCATGTATAACCCTTGCAAGAGGTTTAGTCAGAGGATCAGCAACATTGTCCTCGCCTGCTACCTTGCATATCTTTACATCACCTCTGTCAATCATCTCCCTGACAAGGTGAAAACGTCTGAGTATATGTTTGGTCCTCTGGTGGGACCGTGGCTCCTTGGCTTGTGCAATAACGCCACTATTGTCACAATACAGGGTTACGGGATCAGAAATGGTCGGAACCACCCCAAGCTCGGAGATGAACTTTCTAATCCACACAGCCTCCTTTGCCGCATCCGATGCTGCAATATACTCGGACTCCGTTGTAGAATCGGCAATCGTGCTCTGCCTGGAACTCTTCCAACTCAAGCTACCGCCGTTCAGGAGAAACACATATCCTAACTGCGATTTAAAGTCATCTTGGTCGGTTTGGAAGCTAGTGTTGGAGATTGTGCCCTAGGGCCAATCATTTTATAGATATGTTGTGAACATATCAATTAATTTATGGAGATAAATTAATGGTTCTCATATTATTAGTATGTTTACTATGATAACAGTCCGTGATTAATTATGAGATAATTAATCTAAATCTGTCCCTGGTCGCTTATTCAAGTGGGAACTTGAAATGAACTAAGACCAGCATGACCTCGGTGCATAGGGATGCACGCACTAGATGTTGGAACGAGAGTCATGGTGCAATTACGTAAAGGGTTACGAGTTGCTGGACTGACCCGGAGAGTCCTGCATGGGTTTAGTCATCAGCTTGCCTCTC
>QANZ01016238.1:21830-35505 GCA_003254925.1 Chamaecrista fasciculata
AAAGATTTCGACTTAGGCCTTAATATTCAAGAAAATTATCCAAATCAATCTCATTGATTTATTTATGTATCTCATACATAATTTTGCACTTAGATGATAAAAATCGACTTAAGCCTAAAATTGTTCGGTGAATTTTGTAAAACTAAAACAGTGATTGAAAGCGGTAAACACACAAACTTCATACATCTCATGTACAAACAAACAGTTTTAAATCCAAGACTAGCGTGGCTTTGATACCACTGTTGGGAATTCAAGGGCGCCTAAGGCAACGGAAGCATGAAAAACTGTAAATAAAAAAAACTTTAAACGCCCAGGTCCAAGAATTCCCGAACGGATCCGCTAGCTGAATTTAAAACTTTTGGTTAAGTGGTATACCTCACGAGTTTCAATCGGATTAGTTGAACGTGGCGTTTCCAAGAAGTCCACGTGACGCGTCCTTCCTCCGCCGGTAATCCACACGAACAGTTTGGAGATGCCTAGGTGCTAGCCTCCTTCACTTCTCAAGTGAATCCGGAACCTTTATCTACGGGTGTTCTTTTAATTCAAGAACTCTTCTTGAATTATCAAGAACTATTTGGCGCCTTGATCAAGAACTCTTCTTGATCCCACACAACCTTGTCACACAATATTAACTCTTAATATTGTGCGCCACTTTCTCTCTCTAGGAAAGCAAGGATGCGATTTTCTCTCTCTTCTCACCAAAGGGAAATCGAATTTTCCTTCTAAGAAGAACTAGGCTAAGTCGACCTTTCCTCTATGTGCATGAGGCTCTCACCCTTTTGTGATTTCACTCTCAAGAATCCAATTCTTGTGTGTGAATTCTCTCTCTAACCTAGAGTAAAATCGACATTTCTCTCTATGTTAAATCTCCTATGAAAGTCGACTTTCATGGCTTCCTATTTATAGGGTTTGGGGACTTTGATAATTATAATTTTAGGAAACCCTAAAATCATATAATTATCAAAACATAAGATTATGATATCTTAATATCACAATTTTAGGACTTGATTTCCAATTTAAAATATTACCTTAATATTAAAATTGGAATCAAAATGCAATCTTGGAGAATCAATTTGGAAGATCAAATCTTCCCAAATCTCTCTCTCCTCATGCGCCAACTTCCCCTTAATTATCTTGTTGCATTTAATAAATTAAAATAACTAACTAACTCTTAGGAAGTTACAACTAATTTATTTTTCCAACAATATTGAATTAAAGAATTGTCACAATATCTTTAAGTCAATCTCACTAAGTCTCAAACTCTAGATAATTGAATTAAAATATTACATTAATATTTTAAATCCAATAGTCCTAGGATTTTCGACTTGCCCTATAATTATGAATTAAAATATTACTTTAATATATTTAATTCATCCATTTGAAATCTAGATCAAATCTCATTTGAATTTCAAATTTCAAGCCATGACTTTAATTAATAAAACATTTTTATTAATTAAATTCCTTGTATATATGAGGCGCCAACCTCATCCTATTTAGTCCTAATATTAGTGAATTTAATAAATCAATAATTTCCTAACTCTTAGGAATATTATTTAATTTATAATTCCCCTAATATTATAAATAGGAATATAATTGTAAATAGCCTAATCCAATTATCTATTTAACAATTATCATATATATATATATATATTTGTCTCACAAATCTAAATATAATATATCTGTAGATAATTAATTCAAGACAAGACTTTATGTCCCACAATAAGTTATGTCTCAAACGGTGTCACAAATGTGACCCACGAATTAGGGTTAACTCGTGTTCCAGCTTGGCATCTGGTTCCTGCTCGTGTGTGACCCAGCAGGCCCCACGTGAAGTTGGCAGTAAATCATCTCATGACTTACAAGTCGAGAGCGGACTCTAGCAAGCCATCACGACTACCCAAAACACGTGAGTTATCGTTTAACCCCTAAACGACTTAACCTTAGTACCATCTTGTCCAGATCCCTTTTTGTCCTACGATATTTTGGTAAGGATCAGGCATGGGAAAGTCATCCAAAATCCAAACCTCAACTTTCTCGATTTCCTGAGTAAGTCCCAATATCCAGTGTGGCCACACATTCCCTTGGACAGACTCGTCGAGGGGCCCAGTTAAATATCTCCCATCTCTATGAGGGACAAAATTCCATCTTGGTCAACCACATTCCTCAGCACGACAATCAACCAAACCCGTACTCAGCCCTTATGGCTACCCTGTTACGGATAACGTTAGACTAAGCCAAAGCTTGACAACTGTAATGCCGGAATAGTCAAGACCTCAGGTCTAAGGGCATCATGACAGATTGTACAGGAGAGACCAGCTAATGACTGAACCCATGCAGAACTCTCCGGGTCGGTCCAGCAACTTGTAACTCTTACATAATTGCACCATGACTCTCGTCCCAGCATCTAGTGCGTGCATCTCATTCACCGAGGTCATGCTGGTCTTGGTTCAATTCAAGCTCCCACTCGAATGAGCGACCAGGGACTGTTTAGATTAATTATCTCATAATTAATCATGGACTGTTATCATAGTAAACATGCTAATAATATGATAACCATTAATTTATCTCCATAAATTAATTGATATGTTCCCAACATATCTAAAGGATGATTGACCCTAGGGCACAATCTCCATCAAACTCCCACTTGCACTAGGTACAATCATTAATCAAACTGTTTCTAACTCTTAGAAACATCCATTAATGTGCGTCTAATTCCCAATTGACGTTACATGTTTTTCATGTAAACCTGTGGTGGGGTTTAGCAAGAGGACTGGCAAAATCCTCGACTGCTACTTTTACATATCTCAGTATCACTATCTTGAGGTGATCTTGTCTGAGTACATCACTGTCGGAATGTCAGTGGGGAAACCCTTTCCCGCTTAGGCGTCCTCCTGTGTCTCCAGGATGACTTTTAAGCATACTTTAGACATCAGTTTTACAGTCTGTGTCTCCACGCGACTAACCCATTCTTGTAGAATCAGTGATCGCATTCCGCTTGGAACCATTCCAACTTACGATCTCTACTGTTCAGGGAATACATTTTCATTACTGCGATTAATCTTGGCTGGTTCGAATAATGGGCTTCTTGTGTAACCACCTTACACATTAATTCTTCCATGTACCAAGAATTTGTCTTTTAGTGCTTCTTAAGTACTAAGGACCTTAATGATAGCCTTCCAGTGAACCTCAACAGGGTCACAGCCTATCATATACAGGGCAAACGACATATTGAGTCTAGTACAGCATGATGGATCCTATTGCCAAAGCACATGGGATGCCACTCATGTGTCTTTGCTCATCATGTGTTTCAGGAAACACTGATTTTTGCAAAAGACTAATCCCCTTGATTCATCGCCATGAATCCCTTCTTGAAGTCTCTCATACTGAACTCTTCAGTATCTTATTCAAGAATGTACTTCTTGACTCAATTCTAAGAAGCTCCTCTGAGAACTATCTCATAGATCCCAGCTTCTTATCCTTCATTGAAAGTGATTAATCTATTTAAGATTCTCAATCTTAGGGATAGTAATGCAGCTTTCAACTAGCTATATGTGCATGACATACAGCACCATGATTGCAATTGTGCTCCCACTAACCTTCTTGTAAACACAGGACCCATCTAGGTTTTGTATGAAGCCAAACTCCTTTGGTGTTTTCATCAAAACAAAGATTAAAGATTCTTGACAGGTGGCGGGCTCACCACGCTCCTAGAGCAACACATCCCTGCTCTCAATGACCAAAGATCCCCATTTTTGTAATTGAGAACGTGTTCTGTCAGAACTTTGTTGTTCTTATGTTTTAGAGTAGCCTCCACAACTCTTGCGGATCTTCTCAAGTTTTCGTCTGTGCCTCTGATTTGTTTTGTGAATCTTGAACTCTTCAAGATTCATTCTACTCCCACTGTTTCTTATGGAAACAACGAATCCCTTTCTAAAAGGTATTCTCCCCTGACTACAAACTCTTTGTGGTCAGATGGGTAGTAGGCTTGATATTCCTTTTTAGGGTATCCAACAAACTCGTAGTGAGACATCAAGAGACTCCCTATTTCATATCTCATATGGTGTTCTCCAGACGAAACGGCTTAGTGTGAAGTCAACAGCTTCTAGAGCACACCCCTTGAGGTTGGTATAAGATCAATTATCTTAGATCAAACCTTATCTAATAGGGTTTGACATCTTTTCTTAAAACACCATCCACCATGGGTCTTAAGGAAGAATGAGTTGTGAGACTCTCTCACAGCTTCTAAGACGTTTAGCAAAGTTTTTGACCCAAATCCTAGTCCTTTGATCCAATCGAAGGTTCCAGATTTTGTTGTCTAGTTAATTTTCTACTTCATTTTGAAATCTCTATTTCAAAGAACTCTAACTCGTGTTTCAAAAGATAGCCGTAGATCTAGCCTTTTAAAGCACTTAGTGAGAGTTTATAACTTTTAGCTTCAAACACTTATGGGTCTACATACATCAACCATGTATGATCTCCACTAAGTTAGATTTTCCCTTTACTATAAAGGAAAAACTCTTGTTTTCCATTTTAAACAAGGCTTGCAAGCATCGCATGATTCCAAATCATGAAGCTTCAAGGTGGTTCTTGTTTATATGGCCTAAACAACAATTGCCAAAAGTTTGTATCGATGTTATAAATATTGTTATTGTTCTAGTTTAAATATAATGAGCACCTTTGCAAATCATATAAGCAAATAGACATTTATTTAAAATAGAAACCATTCTTCAATGTTTACACAAAAATCTACCTTATCTAATAAGGAGAAAAACCAATGTTTAAACATTCAAAGAATAATAACACTAGCTCAAAGAGGGCGTTCCAAGCTCGCATGTTCCTTCAGTAGTAATGGCAGCGACATTTGCTCCATTGTCCACATCTAGGTCGATCTCGCTTCCGTCCTTGCTTTCTACCGTCTCTGAAGACCCTGCACATCAAATGTGAGAATCACATGTGTATCCAATACTCAAGTGATTTAAGTAGAAAAACAGAACACTTTATAACATAGATACATGAAGTAGAGGCTTTAACGCACTTCTGCTTCTTTTGATCTTCCCAGTAGTATTTGCACTTTCTCATCGTGTGTCATGACACTTGACAGAAAGAACAGAATACTTCCTCTGAGGGCTTTGCCTTCTTGGCAAGAGATTGAGGGTCATCCTCTGGCTTGGTCTCACCATCCAGCTCGATTCCCTTTCCCTTTTCTTTGCCCTTTAACTTCCTTTCCCTTTTCTGGATCATGGATGCCTCAACAGACTTGAGCATCCCATGCAACTCAGAAACTGTTTTCTCTGTTCCCCTCCTTAAGAAGCTTTTAATAAATGGGTTATAGCTCTCAGGAAGTGAGCACAGGATTACTCCAGTGGCAAACTCTTGTGGAAGAGGAAAACCCAGCCTATCAAGGTGATCTATATACCCTCTCATCCTCATGACATGGTAATGGACAGATTCACCTTCAGCCATTTTGCAAGACACGAGAGCTTTGTTGGTCTCATATCTATCTTGTCTGATTTGGTAGCTAAACATTTCCTTGAGACGAGTTATCATCTCATATGCCATCAATTGATCCAAGCCCTCATGCAGCTCAGGGATCATTGTGTCTACCATCAGACAAGAGACCTCCAGCGAGTCATCGAAGTGCTTCTCCCAAGCCCTCCACTCTGCTCCTGGAGCGCCCTTGGCAGGCTCATTGGGAATAGGCCTGTCCAGAACATAGAGCCTCCTCTCTTGGGTGAGAACTATTCTCAGATTACGAAACCAATCGAGGAAGTTTGTTCTGGTCAGCTTATCCTTCTCAAGGATAGGTCGCAGTGAAAATGATGAACTATCGTTTGCCATTTTTGATTCTACAATTTTAAGATATGAAAAATTTATTAGCAGATAAAATACTTCCACTATTTTATAAAACTCAGTGAAATTTATTATTAGTGGCTAAGATCCATATTTCACCAAAATTTACCGTCGCGGAGGCGATCATGCACCTTTTGGTTATTTAGGTAGGTAACTCTTACCAATCACATCTCATGTGACTCTTAGATCCTTATGGGACTGTATCATCTTATGATACTTATTATGGCATGTTTATCCCATCTAATGCCTTGAGGTCCAAAACCGTTTTGATAACCCCATTAAGTCACACGGTAAAACATGTGAATGGCTAAATTCAAGATAACGAGGCGGAGGCCCAACCCTATATCATCAAGGCCCAACTGCTATACGTGTCGCGGAGGCGATCACCGTATCCAAAGAACCAAGATTTCAATAGGCGTTATATTGAAAATCCCATTCACCCGTGTCTCCTCAAGGTCAAGGCAGATACGTGTCGCGGAGGCGATCACCGCTCCACGATGAACAAGATTTTGACAGGGTGTTTTAGCGATGGCATTACGACTTAAGATTTTCTAAAAGAGTTTGATTTTTTTTTAAAATATTCCGATTTGGTTGTTTAATTCTAAAACTCTTTTAAAATTAAACGAGTCATGCCACATGTTTATTTCCCCATGTATCTCATACATATAAACATGTGTCTGGATTTTGTATCTCATACAAATCCCACGCTCGTATCGTATACGTGGCTATAGCGCATTGTTTGATTAAGCATGTTAAAATCGCACCCTAAGCATACATCTAGCGCATCTCATACATCTAAATGCAATGCAGCACACCGTGTTTAGATATGGCTCATCTACCCTAGAATTCTCCCAAGCCAATGAGAGAACTTTTCTAAAAAGAAAAATAAAATTACACGTGAATAAACCCCAGTTGCATTGAGGTATAAACAGAAAGTAAAATTACATAAGAGTAGAGGGAGACGACACGCAGGCCGTATTTACCGAAATAAACCTCCTAGAGCCATATCCAACACCACACATCCAAATATGAACAATTCATATAAATATGTCAAACACGGTAACTAAACACACATATTTAAAACTCTTTTAAAATTGTGTTAAATTTAGGGTTGTGCAATTTTAACATGCCTTTTCTTGAAATTCAGGCCTATTATCAATAATTATAAAATTCAAGAATCTAATTCAAGAATTTCGAATTATTGATCCAAAATTTATAAAATTCCAAATTTTAATAAATTTAAACCATCTTTATAATATTATAATTAAAACACTTTTAATTATAATTATATAAAGATTTCGACTTAGGCCTTAAAATTCAAGAAAATTATCCAAATCAATCTCATTGATTTATTTATGTATCTCATACATAATTTTGCACATTAGTTTGTAAAATCGACTTTAGCCCAAAATTGTTCGGTGAATTTTGTAAAACTAAAACTGTGATTGAAAGCGGTAAACACACAAACTTCATACATCTCATGTACAAACAAATAGTTTTAAATCCAAGACTAGCGTGGCTCTGATACCACTGTTGGGAATTCAAGGGCGCCTAAGGCAGCGGAAGCATGAAAAACTGTAAATAAAAAAAACTTTAAACGCCCAGGTCCAAGAATTCCCGAACGGATCCGCTAGCTGAATTTAAAACTTTTGGTTAAGTGGTATACCTCACGAGTTTCAATCGGTTTAGTTGAACGGGGCGTTTCCAAGAAGTCCACGTGACGCGTCCTTCCTCCGCCGGTAATCCACACGAACAGTTTGGAGATGCCTAGGTGCTAGCCTCCTTCACTTCTCAAGTGAATCCGGAACCTTTATCTACGGGTGTTCTTTTAATTCAAGAACTCTTCTTGAATTATCAAGAACTATTTGGCGCCTTGATCAAGAACTCTTCTTGATCCCACACAACCTTGTCACACAATATTAACTCTTAATATTGTGCGCCACTTTCTCTCTCTAGGAAAGCAAGGATGCGATTTTCTCTCTCTTCTCACCAAAGGGAAATCGAATTTTCCTTCTAAGAAGAACTAGGCTAAGTCGACCTTTCCTCTATGTGCATGAGGCTCTCACCCTTTTGTGATTTCACTCTCAAGAATCCAATTCTTGTGTGTGAATTCTCTCTCTAACCTAGAGTAAAATCGAAATTTCTCTCTATGTTAAATCTCCTATGAAAGTCGACTTTCATGGCTTCCTATTTATAGGGTTTGGGGACTTTGATAATTATAATTTTAGGAAACCCTAAAATCATATAATTATCAAAACATAAGATTATGATATCTTAATATCACAATTTTAGGACTTGATTTCCAATTTAAAATATTACCTTAATATTAAAATTTGAATCAACATGCAATCTTGGTTCAATTCAAGTTCCCACTCGAATGAGCGACCAGGGACAGTTTAGATTAACTATCTCATAATTAATCATGGATTGTTATCATAGTAAACATGCTAATAATATGATAACCATTAATTTATCTCCATAAATTAATTGATATGTTCCAAACATATCTATAGGATGATTGACCCTAGGGCACAATCTCCATCAGATCACCGGTAGAGGAAGGACGTGTTGACGGACTTCTAGACTCGCCAGTATCACCAATCCGATTGAAAGCTTGAGGTATAACACTTTTCGTATCTGGTTTTAAATTCAGCTAGCGGATCTCAGGGTTGGATTTTCATGGGGGCGCAAGTTTTTTTTTAATTTATGTTTCTTCCGCTGCGTGTTTCCCCGGGGATTTCCCAACAGTGGTATCAAAGCCACGCTAGTCCTGGATTTAAAATCATTTTGTGTACATCTGATGTATGCTTGGCGTGTTTTACCTGTTTCAATCACGTTTTGGTTTTACAAAAATCCACCGAATGTTTTGTTAAAATCGAATCTACAAGAAAAGGTGCAAATTTATGTATATGATACATAAAGAAATCAATATGATTGATTTGGAAATTTTTCTTGCAAATATAGGCCAAAGTCGAAATTCCCATATAATTATGGTTAAAAGTGTTTTAATCATAATATTATGTGGGTGACTGAAAATTTGAATAAAATTATGAATTTTAAAATTTTTGGGTCAATAATTAAAATTTTGGAATATGATTCCTGAATTTTATAATTATTGATAATTGGCCTAATTTCAAGAAAAGGCATGTTAAAATTGCACATCCTAATTAACACCTACAAAAATCGTTTTTGATATGTGTTGGATATATATTGTGTTTGACATGATTGTATGAAGTGTTCATATATGTAATTGTGTGGTGTTGGATATGGCTCTAGGTTTTTGGTGTATACGGCCTGCGTGTCGTCTCCCTCTATCTGATGTAATTTTACTTTTCAGTTTATACCTCAATGTAACTGAGGTTTACTCTCTTGTAATTTTACGCTTTCGTTTTAGAAGAATTCTCTCATTGGCTTGGGAGAATTGTTAGGATAGGTGAGCCATATCTAAACACAATGTATGTCAGTTTTACATTTAGTTTGTATGTGATACAAAGCGCTAGATGTATGTTTAGGACGCAATTTTAACATGCTATATACCCCGCTTTGGCGCAATATATTCGTATGCGATACGAGCATGGGATTTTGCATATGATGCAAGATCCGTGCACATGTTTATGTGTATGTGATACACTTGGGGAATAAACATGTGGCATGACTCGTATAATTTTAAAAGGAGTTTTAAAATTAAACTTTAAAACGAAACTTTTTTGAAAAAAAAAATCAAACCCTTTTAGAAAATCTTAAGTTTTAATGCCATCAATAAAACACCCTGTTGAAATCTTGTTCATCGTAGAGCGGTGATCGCCCTCCGCGACACGTATCTTCCTTGATCTCGAGGAGACACGGGTGAATGGGGGTTTTCAGTTCGACGCCCATTGAAATCTTGGGTCATTAAATGCGGTGATCGCTCTCCGCGACACGTGTTTAACTGACGCCGTTGATGATATGGGGCTGGGCTTCGGCCTCGTCGTTTGGGCCTTGCCATTCACGAGTTTTATTGTGTGACTTAATGGGGCTATCAAAACGGTTTTGGGCCTCAAGGCATTAGATGGGATAAACATGCCGTATCATATGATGATACAGTCCCATAAAGATCTAAGAGTCACATAGAGATGTGATTGGTAAGGAGTTACCTACCTAAATAGCTAAAGGATGCATGATCGCCCTCCGTGACGGTAGACTTTAGTGAAATATGGATCTTAGCCACCAATAATAAATTTTACTGGGTTTTATAAAATGGTGGACATATATATTTCTGCTAAATAAACCTTTCATATCTTAGTTGTAGAATCAATGGCAACAAATAATAGTTCATCACTATCACTGCGATCTGTCCTTGAGAAGGACAAGTTGTCTAGGACAAAATTCCTTAACTGGTATTGTAATTTGAGAATTGTTCTCAACCCAACGAAGGAAGCTGCTGACTTCCTCGACTGGTTTTGTAATTTGAGATTTGCTCTCACCCAACAAAGGAAATTTTATGTCCTAGAAATCCCTCCCCTGAAGAGCATGCCAAGGACGTGCCAAGAACTCAGAGAATTGCTTAGAGAAGCACTTGAATGACTCTGTGGACGTCGCTTGCCTGATGCTAGCCACAATAGTTCAAGGAGTTGAACAAGGGAATATTGTCGGCTGTTGAGATGGTCACACATCTCAAGGAAACGTTCCAAAATCAGGGGAAAGGGAAGGGCAAAGGAAAGAGGAAAGGAGACGCCGAGTTTGGTAAGACCAAGCCAGCGGCTGAGCCTGACCCACTACCTGCCAAGAAAGCAAGGCTTTCAAAGGATGCAATTTGCCATTTGAGAAATTGCAAATTGTATTGGGAAGATCAAAAGAATAAAAAGAGATAAGATCTCTACTTCTGGTATCTTTGTTATAGACGTTCGCTTGTCTACGATAACCGCTTGTGTATTAGATACATCATGTGGTTTTCACATTTGATGTGAAGGGTCTTAGAGACAGTAGAAAGATGAATAGAAGCGAGATGAACCTACGAGTGGGCAATAGAGCAAGGGTTGCTGCTGTTGCTGTAGGAACATGCGAGCTTGTTTGGGCCTCTAGGCTTATCTTATTGTTTTCATGTACCTTCTTTAAGGTTCAAACAATGCTTCGTTTTCTTATTTGATAAGGAAGGTTTTGCATGTGTGTGAACTCAAAAGAATGGTGTTCGATTTATAAAGATGATGTTTATTTGCTTATGCGATTTGCAAGATAAACATTGCATCTTGAAATTTGAACGTTGACACGATAACAATATCTATAACACTGATACAAAAGGATTAAGATTGGAGAATCTAATCCTACATACCTTTAGCATTGTCGTTTAGGCCATATAAACGAGAAACGCCTAGAGAAGCTCCATAGAGATGGACTTCTAAGCTCATTTGATTTGAATCATATGATGCTTGCAAATCTCGCTTACTTGGAAAATGACAAAGGTGCTTTTCACTGGCAACAGTGAGAGGGCATCTGACTTATTGGGGATCATACATAGTGATGTATGAGGACCCATGAGTACCCAAGCTGAAGGTGATTACTCTTACTAAAAGCTTCAATAGGTTTGACTTGGGCTACCTATTAAAGCATAAGTCGGAGTCTTTTGAAATAGAGATTTCAAAGTGAAGTAGAGAACTGACTTGACAAGAAAATCAAGGTCTTTCGATCCGATCGAGAAGACGAGTATTTGAGTCAAGAATTTGTTGATCATCTTAGAATCCGTGAGATGGTCTCACGACTTACCCCTTCTGAGACCCCATAGGGATGGTGTTTCTGAGAAGAGGAATCGAACCCTATTTGATATGGTTCGATCTATGATGAGTCAAACTGATCTTCCGCCATCCTTTTGAGGATATGCTTTAGAAGCTGCCGTGTTCACACTTAACCGTGTTCCGTCTAAGGCAGTTGAGAAGACACCATATGAGATATGGATGGGAGGAGTCCCATAGTGTCTTATCTCAAAATTTGGGGATGTAAAGTTTACATTAAGCGAACGATAAACTATCTCTCAAAACCCGCAAGTGCATGTAGGGTACCCCAAGGAAACGAGGGGATACTGTGTTTACTGCCCATCTGACAACAAAGTGTTTGTAGTCAGAAGTGGATTCTCAAGAAGGATCTTGTTTCTTAAAGAAACAGTGGGAGTAAGGTAGATCTTGAAGGAGTTCAAGATCCACAAAGCACTTTAGAGGAACAGACGGAAACTAGAGAAGATCCACAAGGTGTTGTGGAAGCTCCTCTAATAACACAAGGACAACGAAGTTCTGATAGAACATGTTTTCAATCACAAAGATGTGGATCTTTGGTGACTGAAAACAGGGATGTGTTGCTCATGGAGCGTGGGGAGCCTACCACCTATCAAGAAGCTATCGTGGATCCCAACTCCGAGAAATGGGTTGAAGCCATGAAGGCTGAGATGCAATCCATGTGTAACAACAAGGTATGGACCTTAGTTGATGCACCTAAAGGTGTAAAAGCCGTAGGGTGCAAGTGGGTTTTGAGGAGAAAACCGACATGGATGGCAACATCAACGTCTTCGAGGCGAGGCTAGTTGCAAAGGGTTTACGCAAAGTCATGGGATGACGAAACGTTCTCGCCTGTTGCAATAGCCAAGACCATTAGGATCCTGCTTGCCATAGTCGCATATTGTGAATATGAGATATGGCAAATGGATGTCAAAACAGCATTCCTTAGAGGAAGGCTGCCCAAGGATGTGTACGTGACACAACCTGAGGGGTTTGATTGTCCTAAGGAACCAGTAAAGGTGTGCAAGCTTTGGAAATCCATTTATGGAAGCGAGCATCACGGAGTTGGAATCGTCGTTTTGATGAAGTGGTCAAAAGAGTTTGGCTCCTTACAAAACGCTGACGAACCTTGTGTTTACAAGAAAGTTAGTGGGAGCACAATTGTGTTCTTGGTGCTATATGTCAATGACATATTGCTCATTGGAAATAATATTCCAACCTCAGCGATTGTGAATCTTGGTTGTGAAAAACCTTTTTCAATGAAGGAAGAAGCTGCCTATATTCTAGGCATTAAGGTCTATAGAGATAGATCTTGTAGGCTTCTTAGATTGAGTCAGAGTACATGCTTGGATGAGTTACTGAAGGGGTTCAGTATACAAGACTCCAAGAGGGATTCATGGCGATGAATCAAGGATTGACCCTGAGCAAGAAACAGTGTCCCAAGACACTTGTTAAGCGAGGGCGCATGAGTGGCATCCCTTATGCTTCGGCAATAGGATCCATCATGCTATGTACTCGACTCGATGTGTCGTTTTGCCCTGAGCGTGACAAACCAGTTCCAACGAGACCCTATTGAGTATCATTGGACCGCTGTCATAAGCATCCTTGAGTACTTAGGAAGAACTAAGGATGAAATCTTGGATTATGGTGGAATAAATCTGTAAGGGGTTACACAGGTGCCCGTTTTCCAAAACCTACCAAGATGTATCAAAATCGCAGTATGGATACGTGTTTCTCCTGAACGGTGGCATCATGAGTTGGAAAGAGTTTCCAAGCAGAGAGCACGATTGCTGATTCTACAACAAAGGGTTGGTCGCGTAGAGACGCAGACCGTAAAACTAATGTCTGAGGTGTAATTGGTGGTCACCCTGTGGAGACATGAAGACACCAAACGGGAAGGGTTCCCCACTGATGTTCCGACAGTGATATATATATATATGTATATATATGCACTCAGACATGATCACCTAGAGATGGTGATATCAAGATATGATAAGGAAGCAGAAGAGGATGATGTTGCCGATCCTCTTATGACAATGTTGTTGGGAAATCATAGGGTCGGCGCAGCGGAAAACACGGTAAAT
>QANZ01016248.1:0-16716 GCA_003254925.1 Chamaecrista fasciculata
TCTCAATATTCCTTTATTTGTTTTTTTTTTAATGAAAAGTTTAGGTGAGTTGGGCCCCGGGGGCTCACCAAGGCCAGGGCAGGCTCCAGGCTCTATGAGCGCTTATAAAGGTACTTACAGATCCACCTACCAACAAGGCTCTCACATCGGCAGTGTGATTCGAACTCACGAATATTTCTCTATTTGTTTTGAGTAAAATATACAATTGAATTCCTAAATTATTTTCAAAGTTACAATCTCCTATTCTCTTTACTGCATTTTTTAAAAAAAAATGAAAAAATTAATTATCTTCACTTTTATAGGCATTTTGGTCCGCAAACTATGAGCTCAGTTTCCTTGACTTCTAAAACTATTTTTTTGTTTAGTTTTTTTCCTCAAACTATGCAATTAGTTTCATTTTGGTCCTCAAACTATTTTTTGTTCTATATTCATCTCCAAAATCATCCGATGATTATACGCTATCGATAATGGAAAAATAACGGTTATTTTTTTGTCGAGAAAATACACAAGTTTCCACGTGTCTGTTATTTTTTTTGTTCGAATCATGGGTAGTCAGAAAATTGCAATGTTGTTTTTTTTGTCCCAATGTTCTTCTATTTATTTGAGTAAAATATATAATTGAACCCAATTTTTTTTTAAGATACAATCTTTTAGTTCCGTTATTTCATTTAAAAAAAAATTGACAAAAGTAATTATATTCACTTTTGTTGGCAGTATGGTCCTCAAGCTATAGGATCATTTTGTTTCGATCATAAAATTATTTCTGGTTAGATTTTTTACTCAAACTACAAGATGAGTTGCATTTTGGCTCGTGAAATTTTTTTTATATTTTCGACTCCAAACTGCAACGTTCTTATATATTTTTCACTATTGTACAATTCAATCCCTACTTTTTTTTAATATATTTTACGAAGTTTGGTTTAAAAATTCAAGAGAGTTAAAATAATTTTTTATCTTCCCATTTGTTGGCATTGTTGTCAGGCTGGTCCTTAAACTATGGGATTAGTTTCGTTTCAGTAATAAAACTATTTCTTGTTTTGTTTATCAGACTACGAGATTAGTTGCATCTTGGTTTGCTAGCAGTTGTTTGATTTTTTTTTTTGTGTACTTGAGTAGCAAAAATAGGCCGGATCATTGCTGATTGCGATTTTATATAGAACCCGAGTTATAATTTACACATTTTAAGGACTGATTCATTGAATTCATACAAAGTTATGGGCCAAATTGTACATTTATAATAATTTTCATGTTATTTGCATTCTAGTCCCCAAGCTATTATTTGTTATTTTTTTTTTGTCATTGAATTTTAGAAATATAACCAATTATTGATGGTTGCAATTTTCTAAGGGCCCCGAGTTATCATATATACATTTTAGGGACCTATATAAATTTATAGACCAAATTGTATTCTTAAAATAATTTTAATATTATTTTCATTTTGGCGAATCATCTCATCCAATGAGATGGACCAAAAACCTTTAACAAAAAATATCTCATCCTCACGCTTTCCAAGGTCATCTAATCTTAATATAATTCCAGTCAAACCATAACCAAACATCTATCATCTCATCTCATTATCTACCTCTCATTTCATTATTTCTTACCATTTCTACCCTTATACAAATTAAAAAAAAAAAATCCATAAACCTATTTCAACCAACCACAATCATTACATACCATTTTATTTAATTTCGCACCCTATTTAACATTATTTTCTCTCAAATCATCCAAACACCAATACATCATTTCATCTCATCTCAATACAACATTATCTCATCTCAACTTCCAAGTTGAGTTTGGATTGAGATTGGAGAGCTCCCAAACATGCCCGTAAACATTTACAGATTATTCCAATGTTTGTATTTGTTGCACAAAAAAGTCTTTAAATCTAAAACCTTAATTAATCAAATACACCAAACTGCTTACCATTTAGACCAAACCTGTGTTAGTTATTTTCATCTCTTTAATGGTTCTATTAATCCTCCTCTTTTTCTGTCTCTTTCTTTTACTCACACTTAATACTTCAGCTTATTCATTTTCCAAATAAGGGCTTTGCCTGATGCAAGAGTGTACTTCCTGTCTCAAAACTTACTAGTCTTTCCCATGGGTGAGAAGAACAATAAAAAGATGCAAGTAAAGACCAACCTCATAACCAAAAAAAATAAAATAAAGCAAATAAACAACATAATATCAAAATACACAAATTTTCATCATTGTGATGGTTGAAGGAGGTTCATACAAAGGTACAAACATTAAGCAGGGCTTACTTCCACTACAGAATCACTGGGTACACCTTTCACTGCAACTGTTATGTGGCAAGATCGCTTTCTAATTTGAAAACCTCGTCCCTGAGCTCGAGGTCTCATCCTTTTCATGGTTTTTCCTTCATTGACCTCTGCTCTGCTAATAACTAAACTTCCTTTGCTTAAACCCATGTTGTGGCTAGCATTTGCTGCTGCAGAAAATACCAATTTCAAAATGACATCGCATGCTCGATATGGCATGAGTTCCAATATCATAAGAGATTCCTCATATGAGCGTCCACGAATTTGGTCAATAACTCGTCGAGCTTTGTCAGCAGACATACGAATATGCCGCCCTGTAGCATATGCTTCCACATTTGAGGTCTCACTATCCTTTCCTGCAGCATCAGATTAGTGTATGTTTAAAACATGTTAAACACATGCAAAATAACATCTTGCCTGCATACTATGAAACCATATCTCCCTTAAATTTCTCGTGCAAGTATTGAAGGAGAGAGAATCATAAATCTCAGTCCCGTTTCTCATATATGTAGGAGCTCCAACCCTTTATAATGAAGGAAGTATACACATATTTATAAGGGTATGCTTTTTGCACCAAAAAGTTAATTGAATCTCCTAATATTGTCAGTAACTATGCTGATCCTCAGCAAGCCACTCAATTTCTACAAGTGCGGAAAAAATGTTATAAAAATTAGAGTAGACACTTTCCTGTATCTCAGCAAATGATCAAGGAAAGTCAGAAAGAAGATAAAGGCAATTAACATTTTGATGTATTACTAAATTAAAAAAAGTTGGAAAAATTACGTAGGGCTTGAATATTCACTATAAAATAATACTCAATATCATATCAAATTTGGTTTATGAAGTAGATTTTTGAGATGCTACTTTTCCCTTGTGGGGTAAAACAGGAAGGTTAAATTGCCTTGTGCTACTTCTACTTGACACCAACAAGCTACTAACTAAATAATTCTTCAGTTCAGGATATCAAGGACAATTAGGTTCTTTCTTGAATCAATATCAAATGTGAGGAGGCCAGGGACTTTTTCAATGGTTAATTTGACACTGATTGGAACTTGAAGTCAGATCATTCAGCTTTGGAGACCACTTCAGTATCACTAAGCCAAAGCTAATTGCTCACTATAGACTTTAATAAGGAGTCTTGGTTCATATTGAATATGAACTTCGGAGTTTCCGGCTAGATCTAGGTCAACTCTTGATAAGGAGAAACAGATATTATCCAATAAATATAACATCCACTATCACAATCAATTAAGGGGCAAACTAGATAGCTCCATGTATTCTGAAAGCACCATACAGCATACACTAGTTCCATCATTTTCCTTTACAAATTTGTGCAGTGTATGAATAGATGACTATAACTATTTACTATTTAGGTACATATACTGATATACATACAATTTTCTGTTTGAAGACAAGAGAAAAAGGTAAAACTAAAGGATAGGAACACGCATCAGAAGTTAACAAGAATAACAAATTGATCCTTTCCACATTCAAAAATGGAAGGTCAGAAAGGTTTCTTTTAGGAGTCACTGGCAAGAGCTCAATAGCTATATTATAATGCAGGTTATACAAGGACCACCAATTTGTGTTTCTCTTCTTTTCTTGTCTTGAGTTGAACTGCTCACATTCTTCTTCTACTTCAACGATTGATTAAACTCAGAAGTGGACATTCAAAACTATGACCACATACAAGGTAAAATTTTGAAGCTTCAATGCGTAAATTTATCTCACTAGCTTTGGCAATACTTTAAGATGAACAATTAAACTAACTATAAACAAATCGCCGGTTTACTTATCCATGGGGTGTGAGGTTCCTCCTATCCTTCATTTTTGGTTTCTCATTTTTTTTTTTAAATAAGAAATTGGTAAACCCAACAACAACATTCTACGCTTTCCCCAGCTGCATATGAACGAACCCCCCAAAACCCACTTCACTACACAATTTAAGATGAACAATTTAACTAACTATAAACAAATCGACCGCCATGGAGTGTGAGATTCCTCCTATCTTTCATTTTTGGCTTCTCAATTTTTTTTTAAATAAGAAATTGGTAAACCCTACAACAACATTTTACGCTTTCCCCAGCTGCAAATGAAGGAATTCCCAAAAACCCACTTCACAACACAACGAATAAGGAAACCAACAGAAAACGAAAACAAAAATTAACAGTGAAACCAAGGCGTACCTCCTGAACGGGCACGACAGACAAGAGGATTGTTTTTGTTCTTGGGGTTACTGAGAGAAATGTGGGTTTTGTCGATGAAAGCGGAAGAGCAACGAATGGATGGAAATTTGAGCAAGTGCGTTGTGGAGGCGAACTTCAATGGAAGAACGCGTTGAGATTGTGAATAAATAGGGGGATTCAGATGAAGCAGAGGACGATGAGAGAGCGATTGAGACAAAGAAAGAGCCATGGCAAAAAGCTCTGGTCTCTGGAAGGAGCAAGCAATACAATTTTCACTTCACGAAAAAGGGATAAGATTACATTTCTGTATATTTATGTCTTGCTAGTTGCTACTACTTCTCTTATCTGCACACAAAATAGTAGAATTTTTTTCACTCGGTAATTTGGTTTTTAAAATATTTTCATCAAATGGAATTGTGAACCTAATTAATTTTGATGGGCTAACTATGATGGTGAGTTTTGTTCATTTAATTTAGAAATAAAATAATTAAATGTTTTTAACATGTAAAATTTAGTTCTTGAATATATATATATATATATATATATATCGGGCCAAAGTCCTATTTTGGTCCTTCTGTTATGCTCATTGTTCCAAATAGGTCCCTCAGCTATTTTTCGTTCCATATTGGTCCCTCAGTTATCCAAAATTTGTCAAAGTTGGTCCCTCTAACGTTTTCCATCAATTTTTCTGTTAAAAAAAAAAGGAATGAGTTTTGTTAAAACTCCGTCTCCGGCGGCAACGGCGGAGGAACTCTGGCAGCAGAATTTCCTACATCTTCCGGGAGGGTCCGACGATCGGAGTGGCCAGAGCGAAGGGGGGAATTGGTCATCGGTGAAGGAGGAATTAGCAGAGTATAAAGCAGACATTCTGGGACACCCACTTTACGAGCAGTTGTTGTCGACGTACGTGTCATGTCTGAGAATAGTTGAGGGACCAACTTTGACAAGTTTGACAAATTTGAACAGAAAAATGGATGAAAAACGTTAGAGGGACCAACTTTGACAAGTTTTGGATAACTGAGGGACCAATATGGAACGAAAAATAACTGAGGGACCTGTTTGGAACAATGACCATAACAGAAGGACCAAAATAAGACTTTGACCTATATATAGAGAAGTCTACCACATTCACTTTTGTGAACAAAGTCTATATAAATTTTTTTTTCGCCCTTAAAGTCTATATAGAATTAGTTGAGTGAAATTGTGAACAAGTCTATATAAAATTAGTTGTGCGCTTTATTTCGTTTTCTTAATTCAACAATATTTATTAATTAAAAAAATATATTAATAAAAGTCAAAGGATATACAATCGTTAAGAAATTTTAAAATTGAAACAATTGGGCCATTATGCATAAATAAGTTGTATACGAAAGATATATGAGAACAAATTGATCTTATAAAGAATAAATCTTGATGATGGAAATCATCACAAAATATGTTGTCAACAAACTGTTTACCATCATACTCACGGTTGATCGGAAGAAATCAATATGCCAATTGTAGATATCACCAACTTCCACTCATACTTGCTAATAAAGTCTGAAAACATGATCAAAACATGAGAAGCATCAACTTCACACTATAGATGCCGAAAACTTTGCCAATTATTCAAAACTAGAAAAACATAATTAGATTTGAGAGAGTTGATTGAAGAGAAAAGAGAAGCCAAGAACACGACCTGAAGCCAGAGAGAAGCACGACCCGAAAGCGGTGGAGAGAAGATAAACGTTTGGAGGAGAGGGTTACTACTCAAAGCAACGACAACCTAAAACAGAAGAAGTAAGGGCAAATAGGTTTGAGAGAGTTGCCGAGATGATTAATTTATATTTACCAATTATTCTTTTAAGAATGTTTAGTATAAAATTTATCTTTTCATTCCTAAAATTATGAAAATGTATGTTATCTAAGAAATATTCTTCGATTATATTTAATTAATTTGATCCTTTACTCTCATTTCATCAAATTAATTAATCTCTTATAATAATATTATTTCATTGGCCGAATGATATTATAAGGGATTAACTTATATAAAACAGATACTTTTGAAGAGCAGACGATAAAATCAACTAAATATAAAAATTTAAAGAATAAAATTAATAATAAAAAAACTTTAAAAACAAAATAAATAAATTAGTATACAAATTGAGGAGAAAAAAATGTGCTTACCTTACATATATTTCATTGATTGATTATTCAACATTTCAATTACAACAGAACCGCTTAATCTCTACAGTGCAGCCCGAACCAAAAAAACTCTGAGTTCGGTTCAGGTAATGATGAGGCCGAACCGGCCGGTTTGGGTAACGAAGAAACCTTAGGCTATGTTTGGGAGTTTTAGTGAGGATAGAGAGGAGAGGACATTAATGGCACTAACGGAGTGGAGAGGAGAGGATATTAATGGACTGAGTAGATATATTGTTTGGGAGTTTTTAATGAGGAAAGGAATGGACACTTGTTAATCTCGTTTGGAAGTTATTAGTAATGGAATGAAATGGAGTGGACACATGTTATTTTTTGTTAGTATAAGGATATAATTGTCATTAAAAAAAATATAAAACTGCCCACTCCTTCCTTGGCACCCCAATTTGGGGTGCCAGTAAAAATTGAATTTTGGGGTGTCAAGTGTCCCTCCTTGTCCACTCCACTCTCCCCTAAAAAAACTTCCAAACATAATTTTTTTATCTTTTGTCCCTTCCTCTCCTCTCCTCTCCATTCCCCCATTGACACCCCATCCAAACATACCCTTAGCCTATTGTTGATAATGCAGAAGAAGAGATACTGAGACACAATACACAGAGCAAAACTCGTAGATTATGCACTCTTCTTCGATGATTCGCCGCTTTTGCTGTTTACAAAGCACTACTTCGCCTCCTTCTCTCGGTTTGTCTTCCAAGAAGAAGTCTCTCGTTCTTTTGGGTTCACCACAGGTTTATTCTCTCTCTCTCTCTCTCTTGCTTTGTTCTCTGTATATAATCATTACTCATCACTCTCTTGCTGTTTGGTATCGTTGTTTACTTCAATCTCTCAAATGTTCAGGTTTCAGCAACTGTTCTTGATGCGCTTCTCAATGCTTCTAGTGCTCCGGATTCTTTATTTGAGGTATTGGTTCAGTTTTCTCATTTCCGTTTGATTCTTTGCTCGATAACATTACTAAAGAGTACAAACATGAAGTGGGTTTAGCATATCGCTTAGCTATAAAACCATTATGATTTTCCATTACTTAATTGTATTAACAAAGCGTGATATCTACTCTTTTTTTGCATTTTCCTTCTATAATTGATTTGGGTTAGGTGATGGTAACATCATCAATGGAGCTGCATATTATTTTTATGACTATCTGTGGAGTGGAGCAACCATTTATCAAACCCCTCTTCCCACCCAAAAAAAAAGTGAAAGATAATGAGAGAAGAATTTGAACCAAAAAAAAATGGGAAGGTGAAGAGCGGAAAATCCTTATCTTAATCCCTTTCATTCATGCTCAAAATTAGTTTTTTTTTACTTTTTTAAATGCTAAACAGATGAATTCATAAAATTGAGATTTTGTATTCTAGATTTCTACTTCATATGTTTACATATTCTCTATAAATTTAGTGAGACACTGGAAAATTGAGATGCCAATCACTAATATGGTAGGATTTAGGTTGCAGCTATTGTTACTCAGCCACCTGCTAGAAGGGATAGGGGGAAAAAGGTGTTGCCCTCCCCATTGGCAAAATATGCTCTTGATAGGGGCTTCTCCTCTGATCTTATATTCACACCTGAACGGGCTGGCGAGGTAACTATTAACTTTGATTCAAATCATAATTGGTGAAATGAGCTTGATTTTTGTTTTTTGTGAGTTGCATAAGAATGCAACCTTATATATAATCCTTTTGGAAATATAGTAAAAATGGGAGTTCATGTTTTCTCTTAACGCAGGACAGTTTCTTGTCAAACTTAAAAGCTTTGCAGCCAGAGTTATGCATTACTGCGGCATATGGGAATATATTGCCTAGCAAGTTTCTAAATATACCACCATTGGGTTAGTCATTTTTCTCTTAGTCTAGCAAGATCAGAATGAATTCTTCTGCTGCTTCCTAGTTAATCATGTTGTGTATACTAAAGAGACCATAAACTTTTTAACAAGATAAAATGCTAAGTAAATTTTTGAGACTTTTTTATTTATATTTAAAAGTTACCTGTTTAAGCATATCAAAGTTTGAACATCTACATCCTCTGCCTTATTGAGATAAAATGGGTCTTTATAGATATCTTACGAGTCTCCATAAGATATTTCTGCAATCATGAAGCACATTTATTGCAAATTCCATTCTATCAGCCAATGCTATGGTTAGATGCAAATAATAGAATACATGAAACTCCTAACTCGTAAGACAGAGGTCCTATAGGAATAACTTGGTCATCAAATCCTTTTTTGAATTGACGGTTTCCAACTGGACTTGGTACTGAAATATAGTTGTGATAATGATTTATAAAATTTTGAATCTCAAGATTCATACGTTCTTGACTACCCAATCTTCTGCTAAAGGAAAAGAAAAAGAAAGAAATTATAACCAAATAGGTGACCTGTGATCCTATAACCATGGTAAAACTTGCTTGTGCATGCAAAGTATGTAGATCCATAAAAATGAAGTAGTTCTTTAGCTTGGAGGCTGGAAATTGTTGCTAGTTAATTATATACGTTGAAGTGGGGTTTTATCATATTACTGAATGTTTTCAGGGGATCATCTCACAACATCATAGCAACACAATTATAGATGATTTGTGCATTTTCTTTCTTTTGATGCCAATCACTAATTAATAGACAGGAGAGGGAATTTGGAATCCTAAAGGGAAAAAAGGAAAAAGGGAACATCAAAATTCAAACATAACAATAAAACCTGTGGCTGTCAGTCTAGTATCCAAATTCTAAGTTACTCTCTTAAAATTCTCAGGAACAGTCAATATTCACCCTAGCCTGTTGCCATTGTACCGTGGTGCTGCTCCTGTTCAAAGGGCCTTGCAGGTTTTTATCCTTTATTTATTTATATTTTTTGGTCTTGTGTGTTTCTTAGTTTTTCTTAGTCTTATATGTCATATTCTATACTAGGATGGTTTAAAAGAAACAGGAGTATCATTAGCATTCACAGTCCGCGAACTGGATGCTGGACCAATCATTGCCAGTGAAAAATTTGAAGTTGACGAACAAATTAAGGTATGCTTTAACTTTTCTCTTTGTTCTATAAAAGTTATAGTTGCCTGAAATCTTTACATTTTTTACACAAAAATTAGTACTTAAACTTGTATTTGGGTCCCAATATATGTTTTGCTCAAGACTTGTGAACTTGCACTTGCCACTATCTCACCCGCAAATTACATTTGTTCAGTGAACCTGAAATGGAAATTACTGGTCTTTCTCCCTCTACTGACTAATCTCTAGGTGTCTTTGTAGGCACCTGATTTACTCTCACAGCTGTTTGTTGAAGGTATATATTCTGTCCATGATTTTCTTTTCTTTATAATAGTAATTAGTTTATCTTTTATATTTCTCTTCCTACTTCTCCTAGTAAGCTATTTGTAATCAATATGGAAATCTTTCATGACATGTAATCCCAATGCATAATATTGTTTGAATCAATTAATCTTTTTTGACAAGGCAGGATCGAAACTTTTAGTCCGGGAACTTCCTTCCATATTTGATGGATCAGCAAGGCTGAAGGCTCAACCTCAGGATCACACTAAAGCTACATTGGCTCCAAAGGTAGAGTTTGTTTGCATGTCACTTGGATTCCGAAATAGAAATGATTCTCCGATTAGTAGTTTCATGTCAGATCCATTTTCTTATCATTTGCTTCTGATTGCTGTTAGATCCTTTTTCTTTTATTTATCTAATTTAGGAAAACTTGAAAAATTGACGACTAAGGCCTTATTTGGCTGTGTTGTGCTTCTCTGAAATTTCCTTTGTTAAAAATCTCTCCATTTCTTACAAAAAGTGCAATAACAAAGCAGTTTAGTATTTGGCAAAATCATCTGATAATTGTTTTTGGCAATGTAGTCAGTATAATTTATATATTTGTATTTTTATTTTGTGATGAAGTGAATGTCTCTTTGTCAAAAATTTTAGTTTCTACTTTTGGTTTTGCTTTACAAGAGATGCTGTGATTCTTTAGTTCTCTCTCAGCAGAGATGTAAAGCATTGCTTTTTTCCCTTGAAACGAGATTGTTTTCCTTCATGGTCAAACATGTACTAAATTTGGGAGAACCTATTATATTGTATACCGTTGGTGAAATATCTTCTTTAAAAACAATTACATCTATCCAAGTATTGCTGCTTTGTGCAGATGAACCCTGAGGAGTCATGGTTATCCTTTGATCAAGAAGCATTAGTTCTACATAATAAGGTAAGCTTCCTGATCTTATTTGAACTGTACAGTTATGACGTAAGACAATTCTAGGTTCGTGCTTTTGCAGGGTGGCCAGGAACTCGAGCAAAAGTGTTGGTTGAGAAAAATGGTGAGCAGAAAATATTGGAGCTTAAAATTATAACTACTCGAGTTCACATCCACAAAAGTGTACAGCCCGGTGAAGCAGATGATATAACATTTGTCAAGGATGCATTGGTGTTTCCATGTGCAAGGGACACAGCACTTGAGGTGTGTTCTGTACTTTTTTCAATCAATCATGAAGTTTCTATTATGTCTGTGTATCGTTATTTATATAGCATGAAATCAGTTCTTTGAAATTAAATCTGGTCTGCCAAAAGTACAAGGCCTAACTTCTCCTATATCCCCAACAACCCAAATCCTTGAAACATGGTTTTGAATTTAATTGTTCAATATTTGTCTTAACCTCAGGTGAGAAATCGAAATTAGGGACAAATGGCATGTTTCATGGTGTATCCAAGAAAATTTCGTTGACCTTAGGAGATGATATTTATGATTATGGTATTCATTATTTTATGTGTTTATAATGCAACCTGCTGGAAACTTCACTGATATTATAGAAATAACTGATAAAACAGTGCTCCTATACACAACATCAACAAGAACATGCACAGAGCATTAACCAGAACATACACAGAACATCAACAACATAAAAGGAAAACACTCAGGACCTTGGCATTCGAGAGGCCAAGTCTCTCCCAAAAAAACCTCACTAAATCCTTACCAAAAGCATTCCACTACCTGACACTAATATCCCATAGCAGCCCCCAAACGCACACTCACAAACACAGAAGGTTTGTTATGCCACCTCAGCATTCTTTTGCCCTCCCTGGTCGCCTTCCTCAATTCTTTCTTGCTCTAAGGGCCTAACATCAGTCTCAAGCCCAATCACTTTGGGCCCTTGCCTTTTCTTTCCCAATCTTTTGTATTTACGAATAATAGGGGGTCCATCAGGTTATATAATTTAGGAATTATGGTTTTTTGATTGGAACAATAGCCTGCAATCATGAAACATTTGGGAATTCGGGTCTTTTGCATTTGGACCTCCGACGGAGTTAGAAATACATCATGGGGGAATTTCATTAATGACTCCTTCAAATCTCACCCTAGCCTTAAATTGAACATTGTGAGAGAGGTTAATCAAAAAAAGAGAAAAAAATTGGGAGAGAGAATTGTCATGTTTATGTGGACTACATTGTCTTGGAATACTTTATCTACGGAGGCTTGGGGATAAATTTAAAATTAGGTCTTGGATATAGTTAGGAACTTAGGATGTTTAAAGTCAGATAGGAAAGTATAGGAATTTTAGTTTCAAAGTGAGGATAATATAGTCATACGACTCTCAAGAGCTAGGACCATTAAGTTTATGGAATTTAACCACATGGTGGATTTCTCCTAATGGAGTAAACCACGAGATATTGCACTTCAAACTTTCCAAGTTTTAAACCAAATGGTAAGAAAGTGAATACTGAATAGGTCCAAAGTCCAAACTATAGGGTATAGAATTGTATTTTGCCCGCCAATTTGTACTATTTATTTTTCTTTAAACAATAAAAGATAATCAACTAATTGGGATGGAAAATAAAAGAAGAGAACTAAGACTGAACTTGCTCTAGTTTTAGCACAATATGTCTCAATGCAAAATCAGACCGGTTGCTTCTTTTAGAATGTGTTTAAAGAGAAAATGGTATTATTTTTCTGCTAAAAAATAAATATTTATATTTATGAATTATTTCCTATAATTTGTATGTTGCAATGTATAGAACACTGTAGAGAGTAAAGCACAAAGAGAATTGGATAGCTGTTGAAGGGGAAAAAAAATCAATGGCTCAATCAGTTATTATCTTGTTACTTTCATGAAGAGCCAAATTTCTCTAAAATCTTGTAAATATGTTCTGTGGTGCCTGAAATAGCTTTGTTTATTTCTTGAATCTTATTATAAAATGAACCAATTATACAAAATTGTGAATATGTTCTGTGGTGCCTTCTGATTTTATAGTCATTTTGTGACACTGTCAGGTTTTAGAAGTCCAGCTTCCAGGGAAAAAGGTAGTAAATGCAGGTTCTTTCTGGAATGGGTTGCGAGGGCAGAAATTAAAGAAATTATGAGGCAATTTTGTCGAGAAAGTAGGGCATATTAAAGGTTATGATCTAGCTGTTCAGGAATCCATTTCTTTTAAGTTTTAATTTATTCAAGGTTTTGTTTTCTTCCTTTAATTTTATATGATTTCTTCAGTAACTATTGTTTTAGTAGTAACTGATGTGATTCTCTTTTAAGGGGCTTTTCTTTTATGGCTCCACGTTAAAGCTTAATATTTCCTTCCATTGTGTATTTTGTATACACAAGTAATTACCCACCTGATAGTATCTTGCACTAAAATACCAGAATTGCTGCCAAAATATACATTTCATTCTATAATTTTTGCATAGAATTTCATCTTTTGTTCTTTTGTTTTGAGTTTCCATTTGCTCTAATTTCATTCTTTTACCTATGAAAAAATTAAGTTATTTATTTCAATACATAATTAATTCTGTGAGAATTGGTAGTGCAGATATAAATATTGTGTTTTTAGGTGCCCACTTGTTTGTCTGATGAGGCATAAATTGTTTTAAATATAATAATAACTTCTTCAATCATAAATCATAAATATATATATATATATATATGTGAGTGTGTGTGTGTGTGTAAGAACAAACTAAAGTTGTGGTTTTTGTTTGTCAAGAGATTCACAACTGGCAGAAAAATGGGTAAATCAAATTAGTATTAGATTTTTTTTCTTTTTGACAAAACAGAATCTAGTCATACATAATATGGCTAGCATATATAAATTTAGAGCCAAGTATTGTGAAGGAACATTGAAAATGATGATAGGAAAGTGAAAACGACACAAGAATTTCAAGAAAAAAACAATTTTTAGAAGGAATATCTGCCTACTTTGCAAAATGCTGATCAAGAAAAATCATGAAGGTCATAGAAAGTCAACAAGGAATTGTGATTATTGGACGGTGATTCTTAACTTAGGCTATGTGGGGAGTTTAAGAAAATTCCCCTTTCTTTTTCAATCTTTCCTTTTTTCTTTTGTTTGTTCAAAAAAGATAGCGTACTTACACTTTAAGTAGGTAATAGAACGACGATACAGCTTTTGCTTTTAGTTTTAGGTGTGTAATAATACAGGGTTGATATATGAAAAGGGTATAAAGTATCAATTTAGTTTATGGATTATATAGATATTGCTATTTTAGTATTTGAATTTCTGAAATATTTGATTTATTTTAGGTCAAAATTTCATTTTGATTCTTTATGTATATTTCAGATTTCATTTTGATTTTGCATATCTTTTTTTTTTCTCAAATTGGTCCACTATCGATTTGGTGAAATTATGGGTTTTTCCCCGTTATCTTTGTAATGACATAGATGAAGATTAATCTTATACGGATCAGGGAACGAACAATTTAATATCCTCCCAACCATAACGAATACAGGGATTAAACTTGAGTTCTCTCATTTAGAATGCAGCTCGTCAATCACTACACTAAATTTATTATTGATAGAGATACACTATCATTTTTGCGATACAATAGTTAGAGATTAGAAAGACCTAATACAAAAAAAAAAAAAAAACTTACATTTACACACTTTTTTAATTTGTTTACAAGTGAGAGAGATCTTAGACCATTCATTTCAAGTAGAGGATTAAAGATCAGAAAATGGAAGGTATAAATGAGATATTATATTATATTAGTGAATTATTGCTAAAGCAAGTCATACTCATTGAACTCAAATGAAAAAGAAAACACAAAAACGCTTTTTCAGAATATTATATACATAGCTGAAGAATAATATAAAGAACTAACAGCATTAATTCAATTCTTATTATCTGGAACCACTTCAATTGCTTCACGAATCAATTTCAGTGTCCCCTTCTTCATCCATTTTTTTATTAATTATAATATTTACTTAAATTTCTAGACACTACTTTTTCCTCGCATAATTAAACACTTTCAATCTTTTCGAGCCTCGAGTTTGCCTACCTGATAAAATAAATCTAATGAAAGATTATCATTGATTTATTTAACATTATGTTGTTTGATTAAGTTCTAATTTCTTTAGCTCTAAAATTTTAATTAATGTATGTACTACCAGCATATCTATTAGATATATAACTTTTCAATTTAATTATTTACAAATTCATTTGATATGAAATTTAGTCCTATTCTCCTACTGTCCTTTTTTTCAAAAAATAAAATTGACAACATCACATGATAATTATCAATAGATTAACAAATTAATAAATTGTGATAAAAAATTGACAACTGATGACTTTTTTTTGTAATGAATAAAATTGAAAATAAATATTTGATCAGAATCAAACTAAAAGTAATTAAATCTGTAATAAGTCAAAATAAATTAAAATGTTAGAGAAAATTTATTATTTGATTCTTGAATCAAGATCGAGACAATAAATTAGTCCTTAAATAAAATATACAACTTCGACCAAAATATTACAATAGTCAATAAATTAGTCTTTTATTAAATTCAAGGACGAAAAGAAAATTTCAATATGAAGTTGGAGACCAAAAATTACAGATTTAGAAACTAAAAAGTACAAAATTAATATAAATTTAGAGACCAAATCATTGACTATTGTAATATTTCAATGACCAAATTGTATATTTCGATTATTCAAGGACTAATTCGTTAACTTTATATGAATTCGGGACCCAATAGTAGGTTTACTTAAAATTTTGGGTGTATTGTGTGTGTGTGATTAATGGTAATTAACCATCATGAAAGAGATCTTTCTACACTTAACTTTTTGATGGGTGGATCAACCTCTATTTAATATTTACCTTCCAAAGGACCTCTTTTTGGTGTGTGGGGGGATTTAAAGAATGAATTTTTTTTCTTATCCATATAACAGTTTAAGTGAAGATTAATTTCATTTGAAATGGAAGTAAATTGTGAAAGTCTTTTCAACAATATCAACTTTCAAAATTGAACCTTAATGGCTTAATCCCCTTTTTTAGAGTGCAATTCGCTTACCATTACACCAAATACTTGTTAATCAATAGGCAATTTTTTATTAAATAATTCTTACATCAAAATGTCAAAAATAATGGATGGTTTGTGAGACATGCACAACTCATTGTGAGATTGTAAAAAGAATTTCCTACACAGTACTGCTCATCACACGTATGTATCTTCGTTAATTATCATCGTCTTAAGGATAATGTGCATATATATATATATATGGTATTGAATTTTTTTTTAAAAAAAAGTCTCTCATTCTTGTTACTTTCATGTAATCTATATATATATATATATATAAAGATCTCACAAACCACACCATGATGCGTAATAATCACTAATCAGTGTTCGTGTCTTCTCTCTCTCGCTCTTTAATTTCTTTCTCTCTCTCTCTCTAGATCTGTGTGTTTGGGTTTGCTTTCATTAGTTTCTTTAGTTTGTGGAATTAAAAGAGAAAATAAAGCAAAAATGGGAGCACTTGATTATCTCTCCAACTTTTGCAGTGTAACCACCACCAAGCCCAGGCGTAAACCAATGCAGGTATGTATATATTAACTATATTAATTATCACTAATATGCTAATTAATACTCTAATTAATATACACTTTGAATTATATACATATTATTCTTTCTCTCATATAAACACAAACACTGAAACACTTAATTTAATTTGTTATTTCAAACTTCATATATAATCTCTCTCTCTCTCTCTCTATATATATATATATATATAAATTGTTTCATTCATTCCATTCCTTTTTTTTTTCATTCTATATATGAATTGAAAAAAAAAA
>QANZ01016251.1:0-12525 GCA_003254925.1 Chamaecrista fasciculata
TTTAGTTTTTAATTACGTTTTAGTCCAAAAATTTTTAATTTCTTTCCGCTGCGCTCCCTCTGTGATTTCCCAACACTGTGCCAAAATTTGAAAAACTGATGGACCAATATGGAACAAAAATAATTGAGGGACCAAAATAGGACTTTGGCCTTATTTTAAAAATTACATGTTTTTAAGGACTAAATTGTGAGAATACAAATTTTCTAGGAGAAATACAGTGGTTTTAGCTCTCGAATCCTGCGCTAGAATTCCTCTTCCTCCCCTTAACTTTCAGATTTTGCAACTTGACCCCATCAGGCCCTCTATTTCCACTCCCTAAAACCCTTCGCCGCATTGGTTCTCCGTTCCATCACCAACGCGACCCAGCCCCTTGCCGCCACCGTCACGCCTCCGTCGCTGGTCGGTGACGGCCAGAAGCCGCCGCCGAATTGCAATAAACTACCTTCGATCGGTGCGCGTTTCTTCATCTCGTGGGTATGGCTTCCTTCTCCTTCTTCTTCTATTGCTCTTTTTCATGTGTAGCTTTGATTTTCTTTGCTGGTTGCCTGATTTTCTAGAAATTGTGTTTCTCCTTCACTCCTTTGGTCCCTATAATTGTGAATCGAAATTACTGCTGTAATCTGAAATTTTGCTGCTGTAAAATGATTATTGCATGTGATGCATTTCAACACTCCAGATCTTTGACTTAACCCTTGGCTCTAGGTAAAAGTACTAATTTCGTCCCCAAACTTTACACCAATGTCAATTTCGTCCCAATCTTTTTTTGCTGTCAATTTCGTTCTCAATCTTTCACATTTTCGTCAATTTTATCCTTTGACTAACTTGTTTTAATAAATTAACGATAGATTGCATCCTGTTTTTCAATCTGAGTTAGGATTTTAGTTTCTTTTTCTATTAATTTTAGCCACATATAGATTTTGTAGTTAATATTTGACTAAAGTAAAATCAAAGAATGAAATTGACCAAAATGTGAAAAATTAGGGATGAAATTGACAACAGATGCAAATTTTGGGGATGAAATGAATGCTTTTACCCTTGGCTTTACTTTAATTTCACCAATCTTGGACCCGGTAAAAACTTGGGGTCCGTTTGGTATGTCATGGGGTCAGTAAAGGAAAGGGTTTTACAAGGGAAAGATTGTGAGGGAAAGGAAAAATAGTTGAAGGAATGTAAAGTAGGTAAAGATTGAAAGTGTTTGGTATAAAAAGGTAGGGGGAGGGAAAGTAAAATAGATATAGAAAGAAAATTACAAAAATGCCCTTCCCACAACCACCACAAGACCAACGCCGCCGGTCACCATCAGGGGAAGAAGATGGGATGGGAGTGAGAGGGGCAAATTAGGAATTCTACCATAATTCCCTAGGTAGACTTGAATTACATCAGAAATGTGAAGTAAAGAAAAATGGCCTATGTAATGTAAAGCCCTTTAAATTGTAATCCACTTTACATATCTCAAATTACCATACCAAACACATGAAAGTCTTGAAATCTGTGTCCATTTACAATGTAAATCCCATTTCATGGGTACCAAACGGAGCCTTGGGCAAAACTTTGGATTGAGGTTTTGGCAAAACTTTAAAATTTGTTGAAAGATCACTCCTTAATTTTTTTTTATTTTGGACAAATAATCGTCTTTTAATAAAATTTTCAATTAAACAAAAAACCAAATTCTTTGTTAAATGATCTTGTTAAGATGAGATCTCATCAATACAACAAATTAATTAATGAAACAAAGTACAACCAAAGCACATGCACCAAACTAATTAAAACAACAAATAAACTAACTTGAGTATAATGCCTCATTAGATTTAATTAGTTGATGCAACCCTTGGATTAAGAGAAGCAAACCGAAGGAGTTCCTCATTGCGCTCAAACAAGGCCATGGCTTCTTCTTCCATGCTTACATATGCTTCAATCCCTTCACCATCTCTTGTATCCATTAATATTGCAACATTTTTATGTCCAACTGTAGTGACCCATATTGGCTTCCCCCATCCAAAATCTATTTGATACATTGGAAATCTGCACCAACTTGTAATAAATAATGTATTCAACAAAACTACATTATTATTATTATTGTCATCATCAATATTTTCACTACTAGTAATCACACTACTTGTTCTGGATTTCATTATATGCTCCCGGAAGTATCACGAATCTCATTAAGGCGTTGTGGTATTTTCCTCACCAACTCATGTAATTCTAACTCTTGTTCTTCTTCTTCATTTGTAGTGCATACAAGAAAATCCAAACTCATGTTTCCTATGGACTTGTCGGGTGGTGGAAGAGACAATATTCTAGTATGCAAGTTCACGGCCAAATGAAAACGCGTGGTTACATTAATGTTTGGATTGTTATCAATAACATCATGATGAATACTTGATCTCACAGCTGAAACGAAGCATTTGTAAATAAGCGCACTCACTACTTGTACACATGAGGGATGATGATGATGATTTTGTTGACCATATTGCACTCTTTGGGACTCTACCATTTCCTTTAGAGACCTAATTTTCGAGGATTCAAACACAAATCGTCTCTTCAAATTCCTTTGAATCTCGTTCACGCGAAAGCGATTATTATTTTTTGGGATTGGAAAATCCCCACATGGAAATATTGTTGCACCATTGAATGTTGGAAGGATCAACACCTCTACTTCTTCTTGTGCTTGTTGTGTATTACTTCTAGAATAACGAAGTATTGAATTTTGTGTGATGATGCCCCAATCTTTGACCAAGTTGCTAAGAGTGAAGGTATCACCAATTTTGTGAGACATACTAATAGCAATGGCTATTCTACCACAGGCAAAATGGTTGACTTGAATGGTTAAGAAGCTTGCATTTACAACATCAATCGCAAACTTCCAACACAATTGGTCAGCAAATAAAGGAATTATGGAATCTTGGGTAGGGTTTTGAAGGATGTGAGAGAGATTAATGTGATTGAAATGGGTGATTATGAATGTGACACCTTGGTCATTGCACTCTATGGAATATGGATTGTCTCTCATGAGTCTGCCAGCAAATGGATAGTATATGGATAGAAGTTGAGACAATGATTCTTTTAGGATTTTGGATCTTTGGTCATGAAGTTTGGCTAAGGTGGAAGTGAAGGTATCATCATCATCATCATCATCATCATCATCATCATCATCATCATCATTGTGAATATGATGTTCATCAGTTTGAATAAAGGCTTTATTTTCATAAAAGAGAAGTAATGGGATGTAGGCACTTCGGAAGTTGTGATCAAGAATAGAGAGAGGGAAAATTTTGAGATGAGGAGGGGTTGGAGTGGAGGGTTTGATGGTTTCTCTCGATATCACTTCCATCTCTATCTCTTTGTATCTCCACAATAATGCAATTGTAAGGGCATATATAGAGTCTATTTGTGTGTTCAAGCCTACTTATGATTTATATATAATCGATAATCTAGCAAATGGTTACTATTTACTAACCACAATATAATTAATTAATTTCCTTAAATA
Organism: Chamaecrista fasciculata; assembly: GCA_003254925.1. NCBI lineage: Eukaryota > Viridiplantae > Streptophyta > Magnoliopsida > Fabales > Fabaceae > Chamaecrista > Chamaecrista fasciculata. The sequence goes on from QANZ01016251.1 coordinate 3,488, forward strand.
AAATAAACAACACTCAAAGAGACAATTTTTAACGAATATGCTTTCGGAAAACTAATAGTTTAAGAACAAATTATTAATTATAAGAAAATCGTTGCAAGTTCCAATACATTGTTCTAATTGAAAAACAAAATTATTTAAGAGTCATTAAACATATTAATAATGGAATATGCGGTCAATTAAGAGCAAATTTAGATTAACTTTTGAAGTACTATTTGACATGATTTGTTAATGGTCCCAGCTAGATAAAGAAAGAACTTACCAAGAGTAACTTGTAGCTCCAATTCCATTGTATTCAAACTTGAAAGGAGAGATGTATGACTAAATTCCAAAAACAAAGTAGCCCATTTTTGGACCCGATTTCATGTTGAATTTGACCTTGTTTATTGATGACTCCAGCTTAGCAAAAAAGGAACTCATCAAATTTAACTCATAGCTTTGATTTATTTGCATTCGGATTTAAAATGAGAGAGATATGACTATATTCAATAGTGAGAGATCAATGATAAAACTTTTAGGAAATATTAAGGACTAAAGTGGAATGAAAAGAATACCAGGGACCAAAATGAAACTTGGGGTAAATATTAGGGATCAAAATAGGTTTTTTTTACCATTATTTTTTTAAAAAATTTTATCAAACACCTCCTAAATCTATTTATCTAGCAAGTGGAAGATTGTCATTGCATCTAACGTTGAGAATCATATCATATGGGAAACAAATTAAGGCTCAATTCGTTTGCGCTTATAATAAAATCTGTTCTGATTATAATTAGAGTATGATTATAATCAAAGTTGATTATTTGTATATTGGTGTTTGGATGAAAGTTGATTATTTGGTGTGAAATTATTGAAATGGGTATGTAATGATTGTGGTTGGTAGATAGAAGGGTAAGGAAATTGATAAATTGTATAGGGGTAAAAATGGAAGAAAAAGTTGGAAAAAGTAGGAAAAAGTAAGATGTGATTTGATTATAATCAAAGTGTGTTTGGATGTGATTGTTGCTTATAGAAAAATCAAATTATGTCACTGTTTGCCTTGGAAAGCGTGAAAATATGATTATAATCATGTGCAACTTTGGAGGTGATTATTTTGTTTGGTCGACCAAACTGATTTTGCCTACGAAATGGTCGACCAATAAGGACTAAAGTGTACCAATCAGACCCGACATTCGGTGGACCACTTAAAACAATGGTCCACCATTTGACACAAGATGAGAGAGAAGGAAAAAAAAGCAGCGGACTCGAACAAAATATTCAATTTGGCTTGATATTTTTTTTGCTTCACTTCTCTCTCTCCCTCTCCCTCTCTCTGGTCTCTTGCTTTCTCTTCTCTGCAACCAAATAAATTTACCACAAATATCTGAAAACTCCTTCAAAGGCATCCATTTGAATTAAAGTCGTTCTTTTTTTCAAGGACAGACTAGAGTTAAATTTAAATCTAGAAGAAAGAAGATAAATTTACAATGTGAAGAAGAAGAAATAGAAGAACAGACTGAGATTGGAATTTGTAGAGTGAAGTGTGGATTTTGTTTTTGTTTAGAGGGAATAATAATGAATGGATCTGGGTGCAGCTTCTTCTGCTAACCATAAAATTCTGAGAGAAGCAGAGGGTGGGAAGTGAATTTCAAATCTATTGAACATTAGAATACTAACAAAATAGTTTCATGTTTCAGAGAGGAATCACCCACATAGGATTGCAGGAATCTTGTTCTTTTCCCACCACCGGTCGGAGAGAAGCGGGATCAATGGATTTGTCATTGGATTCGTCTTCATCGGCATGGACGAAAGAGGAACGAGATAGAGAAAGAGTTGGAATCAGTCAAAATATGAATTTCAATCCTAAACTATTTTGGGAAAAATAGCAATTTAGCCCAACACAAGAATAGGTATTTACAAACTGGCCCAATATTAAAGTCAATGACCATTTTACCCTTGTGATGGGTGATTGATTGTATTAAAGTATAGGTAATTATAGGTATATATATAGGGGTATAAGTGTAATTAAGTGTATTTGATTATAAAAAAATCATGATTATAATTTGATCAGAAAAAAAACGTAAATGAACATACTTATTACAATTATAATCAAAGCAGATTATAATCAAAGCGCAAACGAACTGGGCCTTAGGATCTCCATAGAAAATTGACAAATTGAAGTCCGCCATGATGAGTGGAAAAGCTGGCACGACTTGGATTGAGTTGGGTTTGAGTTGAATTATTGATGGATTGGGTCCATTTATGACCCATGAATCTTCTTTTTTTTTTTTGGCACAAATGACCCATGAATCTTTGTTAAGTGTAACATGACCCATAAAGATAAAGGTAAAATATCTAACTCAATCTATAAATTCATATTGAAAATGCTTATGTTATTTAATTTATTTAATTATATTATTTATTAAAATCTTGGTTGACCTGGATCAAATAGGACTTGTTGAGCTGGCTCGGACTAGATCGGGTCCATCACGTCGGATTAGTCTAGACTAGATCAAGTCTGTCAAGCCATGCTAAATTTTTTTCACTCTTAATTTATGTACTAATATTTATAGGTTAACTCATGATTAACCATGATTTGATCTAACCTAACCTTTAAATTAGTGAGTTAAATTATAGGTTAACTCATGATTAACCATGATTTGATCTAACCTAACTTTTAAATTAGTGAGTTAAATCTTGACCTACCTATTATGACCAAACAATTAAATAGTTGAGTCATGGTTAGGTTGAAACATGATTGGGGTAGGTTGGTTTCATGATTTTGAGGTTAAAATTGCCACCCCAAATGTTTTGGAAATGATAAAAATATTGGAATTGAAAACAACATTACTCCTTCCGGTTCTATATATTTAATTTTTGGAGAATTTTTTTGTTCCAAAATATCTGATGTTTTATAAATTCAAGAAAACATTAATTACTTTTTTACCATTCTATCTCTATTATATATAGTAGAGTCATAAATGAATAAACATTTCCCAAGTAATTTAATAGAGATAATTTAGTTTTTTAGTCTCATTTTTCTCTTCATTTTAAGTGAACTAATCATTTCCTTAATCTGTGTGCATTTACCTTAAACATCAGATATATAGAACCGGAGGAAGTATCTTATTGGATTGCTTTATTGTCTTTCCCTTTCCAAATTTTTATACATGGATCCTGACACATTTTCATAATTTTTAGTTTTATCACTTCAATTTTCATTTATTCAAATTAATACAACAATAGAGAAATCAGAGAGAGGTTCATAAAATATAACGGATGGGAAGAAGAAAATGAGTTTTGCTAAAAAAAAAATACAAAATACCTCTATTACCTTTTTCATGAGCTAACTTGGGTATTTTTGTCATACGAAAGATTTTTCAAAATTTCAAAAAACGTTATTTCAAGCAGTTCTCTTTTTTTTTTTTTGGCCTGAAAAGCAGTTCTTTCACATGTTAGTAGTAGTTGGTGGTGCAAACTCCTAAAGAGGGAGTTAAATTCGAATCTTGAAAGTATGTGGTAGGGTGTGCAAAAATGGGTCAAGCCGACCGAACCCGACCATAAATATCGGGTTCGGTCGGTTCGGGTTTGACCATTCGGGTATTGGCGGATCTGATTTTTAAGAAAAAAGTCAGTCTGATCGGATTATCGGATGAACCCGCTTTAACCCGATCAAACTCGACCCGACCCGAACTACGGAAAAAAAAAAGAGGAAAAAATTTCCAGAATGCATGTGCTGAAGTGAAAACTTGAATCCCTCTCACCATCTTCAGCCAAAAAAAATCCCTAACCGTCAGACTCTCACACAGTCCCACTCTCTCTCTCACTCTCAAATCGAAGACGCACAAGCTTGCAAGTCCTGAACCGAAGAAGATTGAAGTTTGACGTCGGCGCACTTCGCAATCTCGCAGGTGTAGAGTAGTAGGTTGCCGACGCCGACTCCGCAATCCCACCCGAACCCGCCCCAACCTGACTGTTGCACACCCCTAGTATGTGGTAGTTGAGGCAATTGGCACTAACACCTATAATGTAGGTATATCTCATTGGGACTATATTTTATCATTATTATTATTTTTTTTTGTGGAAAAAAAGTTTAGATGAGTTGGGCCCCAGGGCTCACTAAGGCTAGGGCAGGCCTCAAGGCTCAATGAGCACTTATAGAAGTACTTACAGATCGCCTACCAACAAGGCCCTCACATGGGCAGTGGGAATCGAACTCACGACCTTGTGGGTTATGAGTCAACTCCTTATCAACTGGGCCAACCTTTGTTGGCTATATTGTATCATTATTATTATTGAGAAAATTGGATTTTAATTTCACATACAAGAGCTCTATATATATACACACATACCTTAGCCTTATATTGCATTATATTAGTGTGTAGAGAATTAAGAGAGAAATGGAAGTGATATCAAGAGAAATCATCAAACCCTCCTCTCCAACCCCCCCTCATCTCAAAATCTTACCTCTCTCAGTTCTTGATCACTTCATGCCTCATGGCTACATTCCATTACTTCTCTTTTATGAAAGCAAATCCTTTCAACCAAATAACAATTTAGTCAATTTTCCTGACCAAATATCCAAAATCCTAAAAGAATCATTGTCTCAACTTCTATCCATATATTACCCATTTACAGGCAGACTCATGAGAGAAAATGCAGATTCCATAGTGTGCAATGACCAAGGTGTCACATTCTTAATCACTCACTTCAAGCACATTAATCTCTCTCACATCCTCCAAAACCCTAATGATGAACTCATAAACCCTTTATTCCCTGACCAATTGCAAAGGAAGCTAGCTGATGATGTTGCAAATGATACCTTCATAGCCATTCAAATCAACCATTTTGCATGTGGAGGAATAGCCATTGCGATTTGTTTTTCTCACAAGGTTGGTGATTTTTTTACTTACGGAAACTTTGTCAAAGATTGGGCCATCATTACAAAAAGATCAATACTTAATCAAGATCAAGAAGTATTAATCCCTCCACAATTCAATGGAGCATCCATATTCCCATGTGGAAATTTACCAATCCCAGAAAATAAGTATCACAAACAAAATAATGAGAGCAACAAGATTCATCATAGTAGTAGGGTATGCAAAAGAAGGCTTGTGTTTGAATCCTCAAAGATTAAGTCCCTCAAGGAATTAGTGAAAAATGTGAAATTTCAAAATCATCCCTCACGCGTGCAAATGGTGAGTGCACTTATTTACAAATGCTTTGTTTCTGCTTTGAGATCAAGTATTAATAATGAGGATGTAGTCACGCGCCTCCATTTTATGGCGAACTTACGTGGTAGAATATCTCCTCCACCACCAAACAAGTCCCTAGGGAACATGGCTTTAGGTTTTGATGTGACCACTACAAACCCTAAAGTTGAAGAAGAACTAAGTGAGTTAGTCAGAAAATTACAACATGGCATTTCTAAGATTGGTGATTTGCATGCCAATGTTGAAAGGAATGAAATGTCATACGTGGAGTATCTATGGGGGGCTACACCTCAAAATGATGAAGTTATGCAGCTTAATGTTACAAGTTGGTGTAAATTTGGAATGTATGATAATACAGATTTTGGATGGGGCAAGCCAACATGGGTGACAACGGCTGGACATACCAAAATAAGTGTTGCAAGATTAATGGATACAAGAGATGGAGAAGGAATTGAAGCACATGTAAGCATGGAAGAGGAAGCCATGGCCTTGTTTGAGAGCAATGAGGAACTCCTTCACTATGCTTCTATTAATCCAAGTGTCTCGCACTGATTGATGATGATGGGCTGTGAATCTCTGATGAGTAATTAATGAATAATGTGGTCAGTTTAATTATATGTTTGTGTTTTTGTTTGTGTGTTTTATTTGGTTGTACTTTGCTGCTTTAATTTGTTGTATTAATAATGAGCTCTTGTGTTTTGTGTTGTTTAATGTATGTTTTATTAATAATGGTTCATTACATGTGTCTGAATTCTCCTTTCTTTGAACAATCTCCTTTGGTTCTCATTTATATATGCTAGCTTTTAAAGTAACTTTGCATGAAGTAAATGATAATTGCTTCTCTAAAATATGCTTTGAAAGGGGGCCAAAATATATATGTTATGTAAACAAACAAGAACATAACCGATCAGATTTTTTAATTTTTTTTCTTTACCACAAAGGAAGGAAGGGGTTTTTTTGTTTTTTGGTTGGACGAAAACAAAATCTTTGATTGTGTTAAGCAATTAATTTAGAGGACTTTTTTTGTTTGTTTGAACAAAACACCTAATATGGCCATATGGGCCATGGTCTGTTTGCTTGGGTTCTTTGGAATTTGGGGATGGACTTATTGTCTGGTTTTTCTTTTCAATTGGAGGTTGCAGTTCCCCCACTTATGAGTGGGTTGTCAGTAGAGCCGTCAAAACGGGTTCCAATTCGCGGGTTGGACCCATTTAGCCCGCACAAATGGTGAGTCGGGTTGCAGTAATTTTGGCTCACCAGCAATTTTAACCCGCGTGAGCTGACTCACTTGGCCCGCGGGCTATGGTAAGCTAATCCAGTGAGTTGGTGGGTTAGCTCACCAACCCACCATATAAAAAAATTATAAAATTATAAAATAAACATAATAAATTTACTAACTCACTCTCACTCAATTTTACATTTCACCCTCATTTTTTATACTTTTCAATTATAAAATTCAATTCATTATTAGTTTATTACTTATTAGTTTTTCTTATTAGTAGAGCCGTTAAAACGAGCCAGGCCCGGTGGGCTAGCTCGTTTAACCCACCAAAATTGGTGAGCCGGGTTGTGAAAATCTGGCTCGCCAAAAATTTTAGCTCGAGTGGGTTGGCTCACTTAACTCACGGCTCGTGGTGGGCTAGCTCGAGTGAGCTGGTGAGTTAGTGAGCCAACCCACCTTTTTCTAAAAATAAAATAAAATTGTAAAATTAAAAATTATAACCCTAAAATATCTTCTAGGCTCTTTGTTTCTTCCTCATTTTCACTTCAGATTTCATAATTCACTTTCGTCTTTGAGAGTTCTTTTCTCTTCGCAAGTCTCAACCCTAATTTCTTCACTCAACCGACCAACCCCAATCTCAACAGCCGTTGTTCCACCGTCCGTCTAGAGAAAAAACGAGTGGTGGTGTTGGGTGTTATTATTTGTGAGTTGTTTTATTGATATTTTTAATTTAAAAAATGAAAAAAAATAAAAAAAAATTGAAAGTTGGTGGGTTAGGTGAGCCAACCCGGCTCACAAACTTGGTGAGCCGGGTTGGCAAAACCTGGCTCGCCTGGGGTCTCTGGCTCACGTGAGCCAGCTCGCGTGAGTCGTGGCTCGCGGCGAGCCAGCTCGAGTGAGCCGGGTTGGCTCACTTTGACGGCTCTAATTGTAGTCCTTCTGTCCTTACAAGTTGGTCACTATAAAGGGACTAAATGGTATTTCTTTCACGACTTTCAAATATAAAAGCGTATAATTTAAACTTTCAGAAATTGAGTTGTCAACAAGTTTCATCAATCAGCTCATGCAACACTTGGATTAACAGAAGCAAACTGAAGGAGTTCCTCGTTGCGCTCAAACAAAGCCATGGCTTCCTCTTCCATGCTCACATGTGCTTCAATCCCTTCTCCATCTCTTGTATCCATTAATATTGCAACATTGCTAATGTTGTGTCCTGCTGTAGTGACCCATATTGGCTTCCCCCATCCAAAATCTGTTTCATACATTGGAAATCTGCACCAACTTGTAATAAGGCTATTAAATGAAACTAGATTATTATTGTCATCATATTCACTTGTAACCACACTTATTCCGGATTTCAGATGCTCCTTGAAGTACGACATATAATGTCTTTCCTCTCAATGTCTTTGGCAAGCGTATCACGAATCTCAGAAAGGCGTTGTGGTATTTATCTCACTAACTCATGTAATTCTAACTCTTCTTCTTTATTTGTAGTTGATAATAGAGGAAAATCCAAACTCATGTTTCCAATGGACTTGTCAGGTGGTGGAAGAGAAATTATTTTAGTACGCAAATTCACGGTAAAACGAAAGCGTGTGGTTACATTAATGTTTGGATTTTCATTAACATCATGATGAATACTTGATCTCAAAGCTGAAACGAAGCATTTTTAAATAAGTGCACTTACTACTTGTACACGTGTGGGATGATGATGATTTTGGTGATGCACTTTCTGGGAAGATGACACCATTTTCTTTTGGAGACCTTATTTTTGAGGATTCAAACACAAATCGTCTTTTAGAAATGGGACTCCATTTCTTAATATGAATCTTGTTCTCACCGATAAAGGGATCATTTTTTGGGATTGGTAAATCTCCACTTGGGACTATGGATGCACCATTGAATGTTGGAAGTGTTATAATTTCTTCTTGTGGTTTTGTGTTTGAATCAAGTATTGATCTTTGTGAAATGATGCCCCAGTCTTTGATGAAGTTGCAAAGAGTGAACAGATCATCAACTTTGTGAGACATACAGATAGCAATGGCCATTCCACCACAGGCAAAATGGTTGACTTGAATGGCTAAGAAGCTTGAATTCACAACATCAAACGCCAAATTCCAACACAATTGGTCAGCGAATAAAGGGATTATGGAATCTTGGGTTGGGTTTTGGAGGATGTGAGAGAGATTAATGTGATTGAAGTGATTGATTATGAATGTGGCACCTTAGCTTGGTCATTGCAATCTATGGAATATGGATTGTCTCTCATTAGTCTGCCTGCAAATGGGTAGTACATGGATAGAAGTTGAGACAATGATTCTTTTAGGATTTTGGATTTTTGGTCACGAACTTTGGCTAAGGTGGAAGTGAAGGTATCATCATTACTATTGTTAGGTTGAAAAGATTTGTTTTCATAAAAGAGAAGTAATGGGACGTAGCCATGAGGGTAGATGTGATCAAGAATGGAGAGAGGAAAATTTTTGAGATGAGGAGGGGTTGGAGTGGAGGGTTTGACGATGGTTTCTGTTGATATCACTTCCATGTGTCTATCTATTTAATTTGTAACTATACAATAACAATGCAATGAGCTACTAGTAAGGGCAACTATATATATATATATATATATATAT
>QANZ01016251.1:13108-54095 GCA_003254925.1 Chamaecrista fasciculata
GAGAGAGAGAGAGAGAGAGAGAGAGAGAGAGAGAGGGGGGGAATTAAATAAATGCAATAAATGAATGGTGAAAAATTATTTGTATTAAAGTATAACAATTACTAATATTTGGACATAAGTGTATTAGTAATGTACAAGAAATAAATAAGACTTTTTTTTGAAAGAAATTAAATAAATTAATAAGACTTAACAAGTGAATAACTTCATGATCATTGGGGTTAATTACTGGCCGGTTAGGGCCAACTACCACATTTATGAGATTCAAATTGAGTAAACTACCAAATCGATCCCTGGATTATTGGCTCGCTGACAGATTGGTCCCCGAATTTAGGAAATTGACAAATAGGTCCCCGAATTTTTTTAACGAGTCAAATAGGTCCCCGAATATTTCTAACGTTAGTCAACTAGGTCCCCGAATAACATGCACAGAAGGACCTATTTGACAAATGTTAGAAAAATTCGGGGACCTATTTGTCAATTTCCTAAATTCAGGGACCAATCTGTCAGCGAGTCAATAATCCAAGGACCAATTTAGTAGTTTACTCGATTCAAATTTAACAGGTAATCTAAGATTTATTATTGCCAACTACTTTAATACTCAGCACTAATTAATTTTCGTATTTTATTGTTGGTCTTTTTTTCTTTTTCACTTTTAAATATTGTTTGTGTTATTGTTACTCCTTTGCTGCTTGATTTATCTGAGTTGATGATTTTTTGTTTGAAAATATTGTAAAATTTGAAAGAATGGATCAACATTTTCCATTTGCAGGTTTTAGGGACCTATTTGATAAAAATGATAAATTTTCTAGACTATTTTGAGATAAATTAGGACCTGAATGAAAGGAAATCTTGAAAGAATGAAGTAAAATATTGATAAAACCGCATTTTTTTCGTTAATTTTTTGACAGAAATATACCACAGAGACCCTTTCTGCTAACAGAGTAAACCTCAGTCCCTAAATTGCAACTTTTCAAACCATATGGACCCGATTTCGAAATACCTTAAACCACCGGGACCTTCTATGTTATTTACCCTTTTCAATATGAGAAAAATTATGGAGAGGGGAAGTTTTTTTTTTTTTTTGCAAAAATCCTATTTTGATTCTTCAAGTTTGCTTAAAGTTCTATTTGGTCCCTTAAGTTTTCAAAAAGTTCCATCGTTAGTCCCTGACTCGTGAAGGCAAAGGATTTCATGTTTTTTTAGGCTAAATCGTGAAATCTGATTTTAGGAGGGTGAATTTCGTGTTTTTTACCATGTACATGATCTGCACTTTTTTTTTCGTCAAAAGGTAACAAAAAAACAGTTTGAATACCAAAGTGCTGATGACGAATAAAAGAGGGTACTAAAATGTCACTTTTAAAAGAATACAGTACCAAAATGAAACCAATCCATACCTTAGGGTAACAAAGTGTAATTTATCATATATATATTGTTTTATTTTTATTAGTTATATATAATTACATTTAAAGCACAACTATCATTTTTTTTAAAACATCATGCAATCTGATTTATTTTTTATTATGATATCTTATTATCTCACAAAAATCTCATAATTTAATCATGAGAAAACTTACCTTTTGGTCCCTCAATTGTTACTAAGTCAACGATTTAGTCCCTGAATTGTAGGAAAATACGAATCAGTCCCTCAATTTTACATTTCCGTCTACATATTGGTCCCTCGGTCGTTAACCGTCAGTTAGTCTGATGGCGTGGCTCTTAAGTGATGACGTGTCACAGTTAAATAGTGAGTTGGCTTCCAAATCATCTGTCCTAGTCATATTTCATAAGCTAAAATTCTATTTTAGTCCCTCAAGTTTACTCAAAGTTCTATTTTAATCCCTCAAGTTTTCACTAATGATTCATCCTTACAATCAAATTTTCTTCTCTATTAATTAACACATTTCTTCTTCTTTTTCACGTCACTCTTCAGTTTTGAAAATAATGTTTATGACATTTAGGTCAGTCTGGCCAACGACAATCTTATTCATTCTTATCCAGGTCAGTCTCACCCTCTTCGACGCTAACGACAACCTTCCGGATCTCGGATCTGGCCAACGCTTCATCTGGGAGTTCAACTTCTGGTATTTCGACTTGGCGCTTGACGCCTATGCTCCAGACTCCATCGATCTACTCTGCCGTTAGGGGATAGACTTCCAGCGAAACTTCGAGAAGGGAGTGGAATCGTCAAGTTGATGATGTTGTCGGCGCTCATGTGCAACGAGTCAGTGAGTTGGGTGGTGTTTCAGTGTGTATCATTTTAGGTATCCGGTGAAGATCCTGACCCGATGGAGCTTACCGAATAGGTTAGAAGAATTGCTGGGAATGTTGAGGGATTTTTTTTGGACCCAAATGCCATAAATATTATTTCCAAAACATGGTGACTAAGTGATGTGAAGAAGAAGAAGAAGAAGAAGAAGAAGAAGAAATCAAGAAAGGCGTGAAGAAGAAGATTTGATTGTAATGATGAATTATTAATGAAAATTTGAGGGATTAAAATAAAATTCTGACTTATGAAATATGACTAGGATAGATGATTTGGAAGCCAACTCACTATTTAACTGTGACACGTCATCACTTAACAGCCATGTCATCAGACTAACTGATGGTTAACGACTGAGGGACCAAAACGCAGACGGAAGTGTAAAAATGAGGGACTGCTTCGTATTTTCTTACAATTCAGGGACTAAATTGTTGATTCAATAACAATTGAGAGACCAAAAAGTAGGTTTTCTCTTTAATCATCAACTAACTATCATTCTCATTCTTTAGTATCTTCTCCCCTCAAATTTCTAATTTTAATCATCATTTTCTTCTTCAATTTTTAATTTTGACTCACTACTTCTAAATAATCTTTTTTTCCTTCTAATTTTGTCATTAATTAATAAAAACAAAAACTTATAAACCGCTCAAACCAATAATTTTTTAGTTTGGTTTGGTTAAGTAAAATATTTTTAATCGCTCAGTTAAAAATTACTTCAAACAGATGTGAACTATTCGATTAAAAATTCTGTTCGAAATTATCTAAATTGATTAATGAACACCTGTAAATCTAGTGGAAGGAGTTAATCTCACACAATGTGATAAATATAAGTTCGAATCCCCGTTAAAAGAGATGTTTACAACAAGTGTCTGAAAATTAGTTTTAAATTTTGTTAAAATTACAATAAATATTTAAGGTTAGCATTAAAATTACAAAAAATATTCATGTCAATTGTGTTCCAAAACTTTTATGTTTTGTGTCAATTGTACTCCTTAAAATATTAACATTAACATTTTTTATTAACATATGATTAAGGGTGAACATAAACCCAGTTGGCCCGATCTAAAAAATAAATCAGTTCAGGCAAAAAATCAGGCCGAGGCAAGGTGGGTCCTGTGTTCAAGCTCTTTAGACCCGCCCGACCCAAATATAAACACCTTTTTTTTTAAAAATTTTACCATATATATTTATATTTTTTCTATTAAATATTATTTTTATATAAAGTATGTATGTATTTTATTTTTTTTTTTATTATTTTCATATTAAAAAAACATAAAGTATAAACTTAATCTCAATTAAATTGATATTTTGTTAAATAAAAAAGCAAGTTAAATATTTTTATTAACATAAGCATTATTAAACTCATATGTATAATTAATTCTTTTATGAATATATTCAAGTTAAAAAAATATGTAATATAAGAAAATAATCTAAATTAAATTTATAAAAATAATAAAAAGAATTAGAAGTTTGGTTCGATTCGCTTGACCCGACCTAGTACGACTATACCCAAGTCTGACCGAAACTCGATCTGGCCCACCCCGTACGCACCCGTATGTATGATTTAGACGGTATTAAATCTTGGGGCACAATTGAATCAAATATAAAAATTTAAGAATAAATTGACCACAAAAATAATTCAAGAATACACTTTGTGACTAATTTAGTATTAAAATATAACTTATCCTAAACAAAATAAGAAAGACAAAAGCTACATAAACTTTTTTTTTTTGGGTCATATCAAAAGCTACATAAACAAATGGTTCATTTTATGTATAAAAAAACTGGTTCATTTTGGTCAAGCCTATATACAAGTTGAATATTTTGTTTTTTTTGGTCCATTCATGTAAAGCCCATGAAATAAGAAGAAACTGAAAAACCAGACAACAAGTCCATCCTACTCCAAAGAACCCAAGCAAACAGACCATGGCCCATATGGCCATATTAGGTGTTTTCTTCAAACCAAAAAAAAGTCCTCCTCTAAATTAATTGCTAAACACAATCAAAGATTTTGTTTACGTCCAACCCCCCCCCCCCCCAAAAAAAGAAACCCCTTCCTTCCTTTTTGTAAAAAAAAAAATAAAAAAAATCTGATCGGTTATGTTCTTGTCTATTTACATAACATATATATGTTGGCCCCCTTTCAAAGCATATTTTAGAGAATCAATTTTCATTAACTTCAATACTTCATGCAAAGTTCCTTTGAAATCTAGCATATATAAATGAGAACCAAGGGAGATTGATCAAAGAAAGGAGAATTCAGGACACATGTAATGTATCATTATTAATAAAACATACATTAAACAACACAAAACACAAGAGCTCATTATTAATACAACAAATTAAAGCAGCAAAGTACAATCAAATAAAACACACAAACTAAAACACAAACATATAATTAAAATGGCCACATTATTCATTAATTACTCATCAGAGATTCATAGCCCATCATCATCAATTAGTGCGAGACACTTGGATTAATAGAAGCATACTGAAGGAGTTCCTCATTGCTCTCAAACAAGGCCATGACTTCCTCATCCATGCTTACATGTGCTTCAATCCCTTCTCCATCTTTTGTATCCGTTAATATTGCAACATTTTTATTGCTATGTCCCACCGTAGTCACCCATGTTGGTTTCCCCCATCCAAAATCTGTATTATCATACATTCCAAATTTACACCAACTTGTAATACTAAGTTGCGTAACTCCATTTTCAGGTTTAGCCCCACTTGCTCCTGATTTTAGAAACTCCACGTATGACATTTCATTCCTTTCAACATTGGCATGCAAATCACCAATCTTAGAAATTCCATGTTGTAATTTTCTCACTAACTCACTTACTTCTTCTTCAACTTTAGGGTTTGTAGTGGTCACAACAAAACCTAAAGCTATGTTCCCTAGGGACTTGTTTGGTGGTGGAGGAGATATTCTACCACGTAAGTTCACAACAAAATGCAAGCGCGTGGCTACATTATTATCCTCATTATTAATACTTGATCTCAAAGCAGAAACAAAGCATTTGTAAATAAGTGCACTCACCATTTGCACGCGCGAGGGATGATTTTGAAATTTCACATTTTTCACTAGTTCCTTGAGAGACCTAATCTTTGAGGATTCAAACACAAGCCTTCTTTTGCATATCCTACTACTACTATGATGAATCTTGTTGCTCTCATTATTGCGTTGGTGATACTTATTTTCTGGGATTGGTAAATTGCCAAGGGGAAATATGGATGCTCCATTGAATTGTGGAGGGATTAATACTTCTTGTTCTTGATTAAGTATTGATCTTTTTGTAATGATGGCCCAATCTTTGACAAAGTTTCCGTAAGTAAAAAAATCACCAACCTTGTGAGAAAAACAAATCGCAATGGCTATTCCTCCACATGCAAAATGGTTGATTTGAATGGCTATGAAGGTATCATTTGCAACATCATCAGCTAGCTTCCTTTGCAATTGGTCAGGGAATAAAGGGTTTATGAGTTCATCATTAGGGTTTTGGAGAATGTGAGAGAGATTAATGTGCTTGAAGTGAGTGATTAAGAATGTGACACCTTGGTCATTGCACACTATGGAATCTGCATTTTCTCTCATGAGTCTGCCTGCAAATGGGTAATATATGGATAGAAGTTGAGACAATGATTCTTTTAGGATTTTGGTTATTTGGTCAGGAAATTTGACTAAATTGTTGTTTGGTTGAAAGGATTTGCTTTCATAAAAGAGAAGTAATGGAACATAGCCATGAGGCATGAAGTGATCAAGAAGTGAGAGAGGTAAGATTTTGAGATGAGGAGGGGTTGGAGAGGAGGGTTTGATGATTTCTCTTGATATCACTTCCATTTCTCTCTTTAATTCTCTACACACTAGTATAATGCAATAAGGGTAAGGTATGTGTGTGTATATATATAGCTCTTGTATGTGAAATTGAAATCCAATTAGCTCTATAATAATAATGATAAAATCTAGTCCCAATGAGATATACCTACATTATAGGTGTTAGTGCCGATTGTCAACTACCACATACTTAATTTAACTCCTTCTTTAAGAGTTAGCACCACCAACTACTACTAACATGTGAAATAAAATAGGATATAATCCGATTCTGGTATATCTAATTTTTATTATTGATGAAAATAGAAAAAGAAAAAAAAAAGACAAAAAGGGATATATACTTGTAAAAGCTAGCGGCTGAATCAATTGCAATGAATATTAAGGATTTGAAATAAATAATATGGATATTATTAGATAGAATTAATAAATTGCATTTATTAAACATGATTTGAAGATATTGAAAAAGGAAATCTGTTTATTTTTTCAACCTTCTAAACTAATTTAATATTTCTTTTTACATTTCCCTTATATATATAGATATAATTTTGGTAGTAATTAACTTGCATATGAAGGATACTAATTAAGAAAAATTAGATAGCTTTAGATATGAAAGAAAAAATAACTAAGTAAAAAGAACTGCTTGAAATAACGTTTTTTGAAAATTTGAAAATCTTTCGTATTACAAAAATACACAAGTTAGCTCATGAAAAAGGTAATAGAGGTATTTTGTATTTTTTTTATCTAAAAATAAGTTTACTTAAGTTTTCTGAGCCACGTACAATATTATCCTTGGGCTTTATTAATTAGCAAAACTCATTTTCTTTTTCCCATCCGTTATATTTCATGAACCTCTCTCTGATTTCTCTAGTGTTGTATTAATGTGAATAAATGAAAATTGAAAATTGAAGCGATAAAACGAAAAATTATGAAAATGTGTGAGTATCCATGTTTAAAAATTTTGGAAGTGAAAGACAATAAAGCAATCCAATAAGATAATGTTGTTTTCCAATTCCAATATTTTTATCATTTCCAAAACATTTGGGGTGGCAATTTTAACCTCAAAATCATGAAACCACCTAACCCAATCATGTTTCAACCTAACCATGACTCAACTATTTTATTTTTTGGTCATAATAGGTTAGGTCATGATTTAACTCACTAATTTAAGGATTAGGTTGGATCAAACCATGGTCAATCAATTAATATTACATTAACTAAGAGTGAAAAGAATTTAGACTCACTTGACAGACTTGATCTAGTTTAGGTCAATCCGACAGGCTTAATCAAGTTTAAGCCAAACTGATAGACCCGATTTGGTCTGAGCTGGTTTGACGAGTCCTATTCAATCCAAGTCAACCAAGATTTTAATAAATAATATAATTATTAAATAAATTAAATAACATAAGCATTTTTAATATGAGTTTATGGATTGAGTTAGAGATATGTTACTTTTATCTTTATGGGTCATGTTACACTTAACAAAGATTCATGGGTCATTTATAAAAACAATAATTCGTGAGTCATTAATGGACCCAATCCTTCAATAATTCAATCCAAACTCAACTTAACCCAACCCAATCCAAGTTATGCCAGCTTTTCCACTCATCAACGCTGACGTCAATTTGCCAATTTCCTATGGAGACCCTTAATTTGTTTCCCATATGATTCTATGCAATGACAATCTTCCACTTGCTAGAAAAATATATTTAGGAGGTGTTTGATAAAAAAAAATTAAAAAAAGAATGGTAAAAAAATCCTATTTGATCCCTAATATTTACCTCAAATTCCATTTTGGTCCCTAGTATTTTTTTGTTCCACTTTAGTCCTGAATGTTTTATAAAAATTTTGTCATTGGTCTCTCACTATTTAATATAGTCATATATCTTTCATTTCGAATCTGAATGCAATTAAATCAAAGCTTTGAGTTAAATTTGATGAATATTTTCTTTGCTCAGTTAGAGTCATCAGCAAACGAAGTTAAATCAAACATGAAATCGGATCCAAAAATGAGCTGCTTGTTTTATGAATTTGGTCATATATCTCTCATTTTAAGTCTACATGCAATGAAATTAAAACTACAAGTTACTCTTGGAAAATTCTTTCTCATCTAGTTGAGACCATTAACAAACGAGATCAAATAGTACACTAAAAGTTAATTAATATAAATTTACTCTTAATTGAATATCCGCATATTCCATTATTAAATCACGTTTAATGAGTCAGTAATTTTGTTTTTCAATTAGAACAATGTATTGGAACTTGGAACGATTTTCTTATAATAATTTGTTCTTACACAATTAGTTTTCCGAAAGCATATTCGTTAAAAAATGTCTCTTTGTGTGTTGTTTGTTTTATTTAAGGCAATCAATTAATCATGTTGTGGTACTGTTTAGTAATCGTTTGCTAGATTATCGATTATATATAAATCATAAGTAGGCTTGAACACACAAATAGACTCTATATATGCCCTTACACTTATTGCATTAATTATTGTGGAGATACCAAGAGACGGAAGTGATATCAAGAGAAACCATCAAACCCTCCACTCCAACCCTTCTCATCTCAAAATTGTTCCTCTCTCCATTCTTGATCACATCCGAAATGCCTACACCCCATTATTTCTCTTTTATGAAAATAAAGCCTTTCAAACTCACCATCATATTCATAATAATGATGATGGGCTCACTAACACTTTCTCTCTCTGCACTATAGTGTAGTGGCACTATAGAGGATCCTTGCTCGGTGGAATAGCCATTGCTTAGCAACTTGGTCAAAGATTGGGGCATTAATGCGGCGAAGGGGTTGGGTAGCGTTGGTGATGGAAATAAATAGAGATACAAATAATAATAAAATTATCGAATACCCTACTCGTCATCTCTAGGTATAACATTTGTAAAATAAATAGGGAAAAACTAGGGGGAGGGCAGGTGTTTAATCTTGTAGCCCTCCCACTGTCCGATTCATCTTTATTGGTGTTGAGATCTATGTTACACATAATATTAATTCTTCCTTAGTTTTGAAGACAAATGAAAATAAAAATAAAAAGTTTAAGAATCACAATAAAACTGACTCTATATATTTGAAGATCAGACCAAAATAAAAAAATAACTTAAGTATCAAAAGGACCATTTAACCTTAAAATTGTTATAAAAGAAAAATAGCTTTGGGCAACTCAAGCCCATAAGCTTGGATAAATACCTAGCCTATTATTTTGGATACAATTTTATTTACATAAAAACTCAAGGGGATCGGATAATGTCTCAAATAGAATATTTATTGTCTGATATTAGAGCATAACTATGAAAAACAAATAAAAAAGGTTGGTGGATGTCAATTCCATGCTGCCTTGCCTTATTATTGTCTGATATTATTAATTGACAGACCTAAATTTGCTGTAGTTTTATTTTGGTACATTTTCATACAGTCTAGAGAGAGAAAGAAATAGTTAGAGAGCAAAAATATTAATGGGACTTACACTTTATCAAACTTCTCTCTCTACACTGCACAAAGTTGACAATGTAAAGGATCCACTCTCATGTTTATATATACAAGTCCAGCTGTAACTACCCCAAGGACTAAATAGTAAAATAATGATAACTGAATAATTAACTAAGTAATTACATTCCTAACCATATCTGGGATTCTGGACATGATGACCAAATAGCATCACAAAATGCCTCTATATTCAAAGAACTACCAGCATGGTAAGATTTTCAAGGTTTTGAACCTGTAAGAGTAAGACCTACTTCATCTACAAGATCTAAATCATATATATTTCCTCTAATTAATGTAAATGCCTTTATGGGAACGTGCAATCTCCAACCTCAGAAAATACTTAGCCAGTCCCATGTCCTTGATAGTGAGTGTAGTGATTGTTAAGAAAATTCTTAACCTGTGTGATATAAGATACTGAAGTTCTTGTTAACACAATACCATCATCAACATAGACTATTAAAGCAACAATTACAAATTAATGATTTATTCTTTGAAAACTAACAAATGTCTCTATTTAGTCTTCAAAAGATGGAACCACGCGATTTAGTTTATGAAATATACAATTTTATATTTGATGTAGTTTTATATTCTGTTAAAATTACAACTAATATTTAAGGTTAGCATTAAAATTACCAAAAAAAAAACACATTCATATCAATTGTATTCCAAAACTTTTATATTTTGTGTCAATTGTACTCCTCAAAATATTAACGTCAACATTATTCATTAGCATATNTCAATATACATATATCTAACTTGTGTGAGTTAGGATAAGTCTTCTTTACATACTCTTATTCAAGACAAGTCTATCGTATATATGTTCTACATTTAGCCTAAAAAAAAGATACAAGTCTTGATATTCATGCCTTTTACATTAAAAATGGTACTTAGCATTTATCTGGGGGCCTATGAGCTAAACCTCCTATAATTGTTTGACCCGCATTTTCAGACAGTAAACAATGAGATATTCCTGCTGAGCAAAGAGCTTCAGGATATCAAGTCAATCCGTCCCTCGGACAGTAAACAAAGAGACATCGCTGCTGAGCAAAGAGCTTCAGGGTGTCAAGCCAATCCGTCCCTCGGACAGTAAACAAAGAGACATCCCTGCTGAGCAAAGAGCTTCAGGGTGTCAAGCCAATCCGTCCCTCGGACAGTAAACAAANATTTATCTGGGGGCCTATGAGCTAAACCTCCTATAATTATTTGACCCGCATTTTCAGACAGTAAACAATGAGATATTCCTGCTGAGCAAAGAGCTTCAGGATATCAAGTCAATCCGTCCCTCGGACAGTAAACAAAGAGACATCCCTGCTGAGCAAAGAGCTTCAGGGTGTCAAGCCAATTCGTCCCTCGGACAGTAAACAAAGAGACATCCCTGCTGAGCAAAGAGCTTCAGGGTGTCAAGCCAATCCGTCCCTTGGACAGTAAACAAAAACAACTCCCTGCTGAGCAAAGAGCTTCAGGGCGCCCAGTGAATCCGTCCCTTGGACAGTAAACTATATTGCCTCACTCTCCCCACATAAAGGAGAGTGCGATGGGGATAATCTCCACTTTTGAAACCTCCCTGCTGAGCAAAGAGCTTCAGGGTGTAAACTAATCTCCCTGCTGAGCAAAGAGCTTCAGGGTGCCCAGTGAATCCGTCCCTTGGACAGTAAACTATATTGCCTCACTCTCCCCACATAAAGGAGAGTGCGATGGGGATAATCTCCACTACTTTAGTCAACTCATCCTTGATGTAAGACATATCAACTACGCACATCCTGCCTTAAAGAGAAGGTCAGAGAGGATAAGTATAAGTTGAATCCGTCCATGGGACAGTAAACATAAGTACATACATCCTGCCTCTATGCACATGCACATGGGCTTAGAGCTTCTCCATATACATGTGCAGGGGGCCTAATGTTCCTACATGGCTCCTATTTTTATAATTAAGTAATTATTAAGGAATTTGATTAATTAAGTGCCTCCCATAGCAAGGCTTTGCCGACAAGGCTCTGCCTCCAAGGCTTTGCCGCCAAGGCTTTGCCTCCAAGGCTCTGCCTCCAAGGCTCTGCCTCCAAGGCTGTGCCTCCAAGGCTCTACCTCCAAGGCTCTACCTCCAAGGCTTTGCCGCCAAGGCTTTGCCTCCAAGGCTTTGCCTCCAAGACTACGCCTCCAAGGCTTTGCCGCCAAGGCTTCGCCTACAAGGCTTCGTCTCCAAGGCTTCGCCTCCAAGGCTTCGCCTACAGGGCTTCGCCTCCAAGGCTTCGCCTACAGGGCTACGCCTCCAAGGCTACGCCTCCAAGGCTTCGCCTCCAAGGCTCCGCCTCCAAGGCTTCGCCTCCAAGGCTTCGCCTCCAAGGCTTCGCCTACAAGGCTTCGCCTCCAAGGCTTCGCCTCCAAGGCTTCGCCTACAGGGCTTCGCCTCCAAGGCTTCGCCTACAGGGCTACGCCTCCAAGGCTTCGCCTCCAAGGCTTCGCCTCCAAGGCTACGCCTCCAAGGCTTCGCCTACAAGGCTTCGCCTACAAGGCTTCCTACAAGGCTTCGCCTCCAAGGCTTCGCCTCCAAGGCTTCGCCTCCAAGGCCTCGCCTCCAAGGCTACGCCTCCAAGGCTTCGCCTCCAAGGCTTAGCCTACAAGGCTTTGCCTCCAAGGCTTCGCCTACAAGGCTTCGCCTACAAGGCTTCGCCTACAAGGCTACGCCTCCAAGGCTCCGCCTCCAAGGCTACGCCTCCAAGGTGTCTAAGAGATGTCTAAGTGTACAAGAGCAAGACACCTTATGTAAGCTTGACATAGGCCACGTGCCACCCGCAACATCCTTACTTAGACAAGGTAGGGAATGTTGTGAAGGTAGGGAGACGCATCCTCCCTCCTTCTCCGGGAATAACTCTAGGATGTGGCTTGGTAGGATTGAAGTAAAGGCTTCTTCGTGCTTGACCACGATCGCTTTGAGTAAGCAAGGTAAGAACTTAGTCTTTAGTAAATGATGTGATGTTCTTTTGAGCTCAGACCTTCCCGCCTTGCTTGCCGAGATACCCCACGTCACCCTCCCGTGCCAACTCCTCTGAGTTGGCGGTTACCTTGTGTCCATGTCATCCTCTCCATCAAGCCCATGAACTGACGGTTACCTCACTCCCATTTTCCCACCTTCCACGGCTTACGTCCCACCTCCTCCATTTGCACACTTTCCGTATTTCACGGAACCATGTTCCCCATGTTCCTATTGATGCTTCACGTTCAGCATCATCCTTCAGTAATAATCGTCATTGTTAATCACCCCTATAAATAGCCCCCTCACCCTCCAAAGAGGGGGTTGAACATTTCTGAGTCTGAGAGATTTCCCATTTGAGCTCTTACGAACATACTTTCATTTACCTTTGCACTAAGTTCTCTTGTCTTACCAGTGCTTATTCTTAGCGCTTTACTTCTTCCCTAACGAGAACTTCCCAAGGGTTATTCTTTCATCCTGTTTAATTGTTGTTATTTACTTCGGTAATATTTTATTGTTGTTTATCTGTTGTTTTTCTGTGATTCATCTATTGTTGCTCTGGACCTCCAAGTACGAACCCCCTGTTCCCGGAACAAAGTGTTATAAATTAAAATAGAATGAAATCCAACTATTGCTTTTTATATTTCGGCCAGTAACTGTACACTGAATATTACAAGTCTGTATTCAAATTTCCCCATCTTTCTATTTGTCACAGCGTTGAAATCTTCTTAATATATTATGTCATGGACAAATCTGAAAGAAGTTAGAGATGATTCCTATGATTGCTGATTGCATCTCCAATTTATGATCTCATCTCTTAACAGATCCAGATTTGCANTGAAGGCATGCGCGATGATCGTATCATGCGGATGGAAGGAGAAGAAGTGGCGGGTGAGCACGAACGTGTCCCTCGCAGGGAGCAAGGACAGGCTAGTGATGCAGTTGGTGAACATGGACGCGTTCTTCATAGGGAGCAAGGCCAAGGCAGTGCCGGTGATGAAGTTGCCAGCGAGCAGGTTGTGGTTTCATCGACATTGTTGGAGACCATACTTAACAACCAGAGGACTATGCATGAGTTTATGCTCACACTGATGAGAGAGCGTTCTTCTCAGCCTTCACAAAACCCAGAAGCAGAGGAGACACACGGAACCCAAGAGCAGGAGAGGATTACGGAGGAATTATTTCCAAATCCCCCTACCCGCCGCAGAAGTTCAATTACAAGGACGGAGGATGCTGATGATGTCCAAGAGGCGAGAGCTAAAACGCCCAGAGTTACCCCTCAAGCAGATAATGAGTACGTGACCAGAGAAGATTTAAAGAAACTGTTGGACTCGAAGAAGCAGATGATTGTTGCAGACATCGATTTCAGGCCACCATACCCTCAATGGGTAGCTATGAAGTCATACCCCACTGGATACACGCCACCCAAGTTTCGTAAATTCGATGGAAAAACCGGACACGCAAGGGAGCATGTTATGTGCTTCATTGATGATCTCGGTATCTTCGGGCAAGACAAAGAGCTGCGACTCAGGGAATTTTCAAAGTCCCTCACAGGAAAAGCATACACATGGTACAGCAAACTGGCTCCTGAATCGGTTCCTTCCTGGGAGGAGATGGTGACGGCCTTTTGCGGCAAATTCTTGGAGTCTCATCCAATCGTACACATCATGGACCTCGGCAGGGTCAAGCAGCGTGCTAATGAGGATGCAGTGACATTTGTTAAGAGGTACAGAGATCTAGCAGTAGAATGCAAGGAGCCAATGGCAGAAGCGGACTTGGCAGAAGCGGACTTCTCCATATACATGTGCAGGGGGCCTAACCATGCTATACACACGCTTCTGCAAAAAAAAAAAAAATATATTTACATAAGAGTCCCTAAGAAGATTAGATGAGGAGCATAGAGGCTTTGCTCGTCTTAATCCCATCATTGAAAGCTTGCAGCTTGATTGCATGTCTCTATCAGCTTCTACATCATGAAGTCTCTGAAGCCTCGGTGTACACTCCATGCCGCCTTGAGCCCTTCTAAGCTTCACTATACATGCTCTGTGCCATCTTGGTCAATATCTCTCAAAACTCGTATCTTCACTATCTGTGTCTCCGCATCACCAAGCTAAAGAAGGCGTTGTAGTCTCCTCAGGTGTATGCTTATATGTTCCTTGAGACTTCCTCATCACCATCCACCTCGGTCGCCTACATCTATCGACTTTTGCATCACGAAGTCTCTTAAGCTCTGGTGTACACTTCATGTCGCCT
Organism: Chamaecrista fasciculata; assembly: GCA_003254925.1. Lineage (NCBI taxonomy): Eukaryota > Viridiplantae > Streptophyta > Magnoliopsida > Fabales > Fabaceae > Chamaecrista > Chamaecrista fasciculata. The sequence goes on from QANZ01016251.1 coordinate 27,917, forward strand.
TAAGGCCTTCCAAGCTTCGTCATGCATGCTTTGTGTCATCTTGGTCAATGCCTCTCAATGTGGAGATCTTCACTATATGCCTTTGCCCAAATCTCTTGCACAAGCTCCATGTGACCTTGAGGTTGGTACTATCTCAGCAATTCCCAGGAAAGATTGGTGAGGTCACGAATGGTCCCACTTAGTAACCAACCTCCTTAGACAAAATCACTTCAACAGTATTCCTCGACATCATCATTGACCTGCTTTGACATCCCATCCCGATGATCCGCCTTGTCCACAAGTGACTAAGAGATTCACTGCAAAGAAATTTATTAAAAGTCACTACCTGTCAGGGTTCCATAGCTTCAAGGAAATTCATTGAAGGTTAGCCATCGCTAGCTTCCGTATCATGAGGCCTCCTACGCTCTGGTGTTCGTGCTTTGGAATGCGAGTTGCGTCCTCAACATCGTCTTTTGCATCTGCATCCTGAGCCCTCTTAAGCTTTGGCGTGTGCCTTGGAATGCAGCCACGCCATAGTAGACAACGTTCTCAGCATTCCATGTCTCTGAACCTTGGGGCCTCCTAAGCTTTGTGGTAACATTCCATGTCTCTGAACCTTTGGGTCTCCTAAGCTTTGTGGTGGCATTCCTTGTCTCTGAACCTCGGGGCATCACCCTTGAAGTCTCTCGAGCTTTGCATTGCACTTTCGGAACGTGGTCCACGCCATTGTGGGCAGCGTCCTTAGCTTGGTATATGCTCCATGTTATCTCGACTGATGCTGTTGGTATTACCTCTGCCTGTTCCAGTTCTAGCGCCTATCTCTGAATCTCGAGGCATCCCAAGCTTTGTGATACGCTTCTTTCTCACCCTGTCTCTGAAGCTCGAGGCATCCTAGGCCATGTGTTGCGTTCAACCCTCCCTGTCTCCGAATCTCCAAGCTGGTTAGACCTTGGCGTATGTTCCCTGCTAGACCTCGGTGCGTACTCCGTGCTCTCTACACTGATGTCATCGGCATCACCTCGGCTCGTTCTAGCGCCTAGCGGAAATTTCCCTGTTCTTTTGAAGTGATTCAACTCCAAGTTCGTGGCACGCTTAGTCTGCTTAGTCCTGGCCATCATGATAGATTGTCAAAAGCAACTGCAATTAAAAGGAGCAAAGGATATCAGCTATAAAAAGAAAAGGGGTAAGGAGCAAAACAGGAAAGGGATTGCACCTTAAGAGACGAAAAAAAAAGAAGAAGGAAGAATGCCTTACAGAATAGTTCGAGAGCTCTCGGAGTCCAAGGATCACAATGCAAAATTCAAGTTTCAAGACCTTCAAAAGATAAGTACTATTTACTTATTCAGAATATATACTTATATATATATATATATATATATAAGATCATGCATCATATGCCTTCTATATACATACATGACTAGGAGATATAAATTTATGCTTTATGAGCCCCAAAGTAAGAGACATACATACATATATACATCTAACAAAATCTCTTCGATATACATGCATCACCTAGATTAAGCAACAAGAGTCTTAAAGAGTATAAGATATGTATCAATAAAAAAAGTGGGGCGTCATTTATTATTATGGGATTTTAAGATTTTATGAATTAATTTATTTGTTCAAACAGAAGGATTCAAACAAAAAAAAGAGAAAGGATTCGATTTGTTAAGATATTCTATACCTAAGTGTGGATCTCTTGATTTACTAGATTATCATATTTGTTAGTCAAGATTAAGAAGTTATCATGTTTATATTGAAGCATGTTAGATTCATATAATAATATATAAGTTTGCTCAATTATTATTATTATTTAGTCTACTCTAATCCCAATCAAAGAAAACTATCAAGAAACCTAAGTTTGGCGACAAGAACTTAATTTTGATATTTCAAGAACATGTACATGTCTCATCAATCATGAATTTAACTTGCTAGAAAATCCCAAGAAAGCATATAAGCATTATCATAATTAGTATGGATACCTGATGAATTGTGAACTCCGTAGAGTTTGTTTTGTTTGTATGAGGAAAGAAAAGAAACACAGCAAAGAACTTGATCCGACGATACAGCTTTGATGGAGATGTTTGCTTCAATCAATTACAAAAAAAAATATAGTGCAGAATTTAGTCTTCAACGTGATCTCGAGACGCAGAATTCAGAAGAAACAAAGAAAAATAAAACACCTGGATGCTCTACAAGAACGCCTCATGATTGCTTGCGTCTTTCAATCAAGCATGGAGCCACAAAGAAAAAAAAATAAAACACCTGGATGCTCTACAAGAACGCCTCATGATTGCTTGCGTCTTTCAATCAAGCATGGAGCCACCAACATTTTTTCTTTGATCCAAGCTAAGTCCAATCCGCCGTTTAAAAAAAAAGGGGCAAGTGCAGCACATATATATATATAAATATATCTATCCTAATCTATTTGGCAGGCTTGCTTTATATATATATATATATATCCATTCATAGCTAGGGTAAAAAAAAAAAAAGAAAGAAGGGTTAAGAACGAGGTTTATTTAGGTTAAGTTATTTATTTATTTAAGTTCAGATTTAAGTAAAATTCAAAATTTAAAATAGATTTGACTAGTTAAGATTAAGCTCCTCCATTTAAGATTTTTTTTTTTTTTTAAAAAAGATTTGATTAGATCTTGCTTAAGATAGAAGCTTTCTATTTATTTTGATAAGTCATTTAATAGGAAGCCTATAATTTAGGTGATTAAATCTTTGAGTATAGAAAATTANTTTGTAATTTGCTATTTGGTCCTCAAACTATTATTTGTTATTTTTTTGTCGTTCAATTTTGATAAATAGACCCCATTATTAATGATTAGGGTTTTCTACAAGGCCCGAGTTATCATTTACACATGTTAGAGATTGATTAATTGGAACCATTCGAATTTATGGACCAAATTGTATTCTTAAAAATAATTCCAATATTATTTGGATTGACCCCTAATCTCATCCACTTGGATTTGGATTGACCCCTAACCCTCAATCCAAAAATTCTCACAATTTCCAATAGCATATCACACTTCCCAATATCATCTCATCTCAATCTTATTTCAACCAAAAAACAACCAAACACCTATCATCTCATCCAATCCAATCTCATCTCATCTCATCTCATCTCATTATTTCCTACCATTTCTACCCCTATACAAATCACAAAAATCCATCTACTTTTTTCTACCAACCACAATCATTACAACCCCCTTTATATAATTTCACACTCTATTTAACATCATTCTCAATAAAATCACCCAAACACCAATACATCATCTCATCTCATCCAATTAAATTATAATCTCATCCAATCCATTTGGATTGGATTGGATTGGATTGGATTAGGATTATTGTTCTCCCAAACAGGCCCTTATAGGACATAATTCATTAGGTTTGAACAAAACACCTAATATGGGCCATGGTGTTATGTGTGTTTAATTGTGTTCCTTGGAATGTGGGGATGGGCTTATTGTCTAGATTTTCTTTTCCCGAGGTGGTTCCAGTTTCCCTCCACTTATGAGTGGGTTGTCATTTTCTTCTTCTTTCCTGGGCTTTTCATGAATGGACAAAAACAAAAACATTCAACTTATATATAGGCTTGACCAAAATGAACCATTTGTTTATGTAGCTTTTGATTGTTTAGGATAAGATATATTTTAGTACTCTATAGTTATGGGATAACTCTAGCCAGAAAAAAAAAGTTATGCGATAATTAGTCCCCGTGGATTCCTAAATTATTTTTATGGTCAATTTTATTTTTAAACTTTCATATTTGATTCAATTATACTTCAAGATTCAACACCATTTATCGCTCACTAGCTTACTATATCTGTGATTTCAATTCAAAACAACGCCGTTTTGTGAAAACATTACTTTCCTTTCGTCTCTTTCATTGTTCCTTCTTTGAAGAATAGAGCCGCCGAAATTTCTCAACAAGATTTCTCCCTCTTTCGTCTCTCGTCGTTGTCATTGTTACCGTTACCATCACCATCGTCGACGCCAAGCCTTCCCTTCTCCCTCTTATAGAATCATCACCAACGGAAGTTGTTGTGATCATGAAGGCTTTGTCTTTCAAGTTTCAACAAGTAATGAATCAGTGAAGGGTTTGGATTTTGGAAAGAAACACTGTTTTCTAGGACATACGTTAAAAAAAATTGGGACAAAGTGAATGATGTGGCAAGACAATAAGCATTGGATTTGTCAAACGGTTAAGATGAACTGAAATCTATGAGGCATGGACACTGAATATATTCACACGCTAAATTCTTAAAATTACACGACACGACACGGCATATATTTATATATATAAATAATTAAAAATATATAAATTTTGATGAAAATTTTAAAAATTACAATATATGTGATATTATTTTCTATTGTTTGTTATGATAAAGTCACAAAAAATTAATTTTATATTCTGAAACTTATGAATATGTATCGTGTGAGTGTCGTATGAATATTAAATGAGATAGAAAAGGAAATTTTGGCTAGAAATATTGCAACTGGCTTTTGGTTGTTATTATTATAAATCGGTTAGAAACTATTTCAGTTGGAAATCGGTTGTCAACAATATTTTCGACCAGACAAAATGCATATGATTTTTTCAGTTGAAATTTGGTTAGAATCATCCTATTACCAACCATTTTTTATTGTATATCAGCTACGTACACTAGTGGTAAAAATTTGAAATATTTCTTGTAGTGAAACTTTATATATAATTAAACACTACTGTAGCCTTCTATTATGTTTGCATCTGATTCTGATCGAATAAATCGATCTATTATTTTAATGTTTTACTCAGTACCTACATTCTCTCTGTTTACTCTCTGCATTGCCTACCAAACCTGTATATCTCTATATAATATAATACAGTACCTGTGTTGCACTTGCATGCTTTTATGTGGACGCTTAAAGAACCTCCAACTCTCCACCTCTTAATATTTCCATATCATTTTCATTTTTCCAACCTACTAAATAATTGTGCATTGGTCCCCAATCATTAAAAGCACAAGGCAAGGCAGCATGGAATTGAATTGATGCATTCACCAACATTTTTTTCTATTTCTTTTCTGAAGTATCTTCTATTAGAGGCTATTATGTTTGAGCTACCGGCCATACATGAGTTACTCAATCTCAAGTCTACCTAAATAAAATTATATCTGATACAATGAGTTAAGTATTTGTCCAAGCCCGGCCAACAATGAACTTGAATTTGGATAACCTAAAGTTGTTTTTTTTTTAACAATTTTAAGGTTAGATGATCATTTTAGACTATCCAAACTCAAGTTGATAGACTTTTATGTAAAAAATATTTGTACAAATCATAATAAAATGATATTGAGATATGGGGCATACCAAATAGGAACCAATCCTTCTCACCCTCACGGGGCTCCAATATATATTTTCAGTTCCATTCTCTCACTCTCTCTTTAAATTAACTTCAAATACTATATTATTTTAAAATTATATGCCAAAAGCCCTTAAGTACATACTATATTGATTTTACAAGTGTATTAATTTATTCATAAATAAGTGTTTAATTTATAATTAACTAATAAATTTACTTCACATCATATATATACATGCATGTAAGTACAATGAGTGAATGAGGGCCTCACATCCATAAATGAAAGAGCATGTCCTAAGAGAATAACAAGCTACAATTCCTACGCTCCACATGGGCCAAATAAGCAAAGCCCAAAGCCAGAAAAATAGACAAACCAAACACTCCTCACACATTCTGGCTCGAAGAAGAAGATTTCCAAACAAGAAGAAACAGGAGTGAACCACGTCCACGAACACGGTAAGGAATTTCTAAGGGTCATTTTTGCCGCCAAATCTGCCACTTTGTTTGCAGATCTTCTTACCCAATTTACAGATATTTAATTTGATTTTATTTTGTGGTGGTGGAGTCCAAATGTTGTTTAATTTTAGGCTGCACTTCAGCACTCCAAACCTTGTTCCACAATTGTGCTTTGTTCCCTGGGTTAGAGGTAGAAGGATTTCTTTGATTTTCTAGCTCTTTGGCAGCTATATAATAGCCTGATTTGATTGTATACTGCCCATCTTTTGTTAGAGGCCAGAAGGGTTTGTCCTGATCTAGATGAAAGTTTATTTGAGTAGCCCACACCTTTCTGGCTATATCCACTGGGAAGACCTCCAGCACTTTCTGTTCATTCCATGTTCTGCCATCATCTCTCATAAGAGAGCTAACAGTTAAATTGTTTTGATCACTGCTAGTATTCCAAAGTTTACTCCCATCTTGAAGCCATCGATCTTCAAACATTTTTGCCTTTTTCCCATCCTTAATCAACCAAGCTTTATGTTTATTAATGAAGTCCCTTCCTTGCAACAGACTCTTCCAACCCCAAGAAGCATGTGAGCTCCTTTTAGCCTCCCATATAGACGAATTAGGAAAATAAAGACTTTTAGTAAACCTTGCCCAAAGAGAATCAGGGTTGTTGGCCAATCTCCAGGTCTGTTTGGCAATTAGGGCAATATTCATAGCATGGAGATCCCTAAACCCCATTCCCCCTTCCCTCTTAGCTTTGTTTAGGACACCCCAACTTCTCCAATGGATACCATTATCCTTACCTGCTTGTCTCCACCAGAAGTTTGCAATCATGGAAGATATTTTTTTTGCAAAATGACTTAGGAAGCAAGAATATCAACATGACATAATTTGGAATAGACTGAATCACTGATTTGATTAGAATTTCTTTTCCCGCCTGAGATAAAAAACATTCCTTCCAACCCTGAAGCTTGAGCCATATTCTGTCCTTCAACCATGAAAGTGCTTGGGTTTTTGACCTTTGCCACTCTCCAGGGAGTCCTAGGTATTTTGAGTCCTAGCTACTTTTGCTCCCCTTCCATTCCTCCGCTTGAGACAATTAAACATTTCATGGGAAACTAGAATGTTGTCTTGTATCTGCCTACCTTGTACGAAAGCACTTTGGTTTTCAAAGATTAGACTTTTAAGAATCGTTTTCATCCTGTTAGCCAGCACCTTGGAGAAGATCTTGTAAATAAAATTACAACAGTTTATCGGTCTAAACTGACTCACCTCCTCTGGTGTAGCAATTTTCGGAACAAGCCTGATGTGGGTTGAGTTAATACCATCTGGGAGTTTAGTAGTATTAAAGAAACCCCTCACTGCCTCCACTACATCGTGCTTAATAGTCTCCCAGTGTTTTTGATAAAATAATCCATTTAAACCATCAGGGCCAGGGGATTTCGTAGGGGCAAGCTCAAAAACAGCAGCTTTAACTTCCCATTCTTCCACATTCTTTAACAGTGAACAATTCATTTCAGCATTAACTCTGGGAGTAACTAGATTTGTAATCTGATCAATATTTGAAGGAAAATCTGATTTATAAATATTTTGGAAATGAAAGAGCATGTCCTTTGGAATTGATGGATAGCGACTAAGTTGTTTGGGTAATATTTGGGTTATTTAATTAGTCTCACGGTTTGATGGGTACGTCTGATTTGAAGGTCCAACTTTCATTTTAATTTGATGAATATTTAATAAGGTGTTTTTTAATCATTGGATTTAACTTTTTCAATCTAAAAAGTTGTGTAATCTTTTTTTAATTTAAAAAACACATATTTTGAGACTAAAAAAATTAAGAAAAAAATTTAGGTAAAGTTCTTTATGTGTTTGTTATAAGGTTTCTCCAATGAAAAGTTTGATTTACATTCTCTCTCTTTTATGATTGGTTATATAAAAAAATATATTTAATATTCTCTCTCTACCATGATTGGTCATGTATTAAATTTTTGCGACGTATCAAATATTTATTGGAAAACTTTATAGCAAAGATATAAGGAACATAACCTAAGTATTTCCCAAAACTTAAATCCAATTATTGAAAACTAGATAACTTGCTATCTAACTTTCCAAAGTGTCACTCATATTAATGACGAGTAGATGTTAATTTTTTTTTTTTTTTTTCCTGATAGTAGATGTTAAATTTGAATCTCATAAATGTGGTAGTTGGCCCTAACTAGTAACCCCCAATAATGCATTAGAAGTTGTTCACTAGTTTAAAAGTCTTATAAATTAGTTGCCCTTGCAGGATCATTGCATTGTTATTGTGCAGTTACAAATTAAATAGATAGACACATGGAAGTGATATCAAGAGAAACCATCAAACCCTCCACTCCAATCCCTCCTCATCTCATAATTGTTCCTCTCTCCATTCTTGATCACCACTTCCGAAATGCCTACACCCCATTACTTCTCTTTTATGAAAATAAAGCCTTTCAAACTCACCATCATATTCATAATAATGATGATGATACTTTCACTTCCTCCTTAGCCAAAGTTCGTGACCAAAGATCCAAAATCCTAAAAGAATCATTGTCTCAACTTCTATCCATATACTATCCATTTGCAGGCAGACTCATGAGAGACAATCCATATTCCATAGATTGCAATGACCAAGGTGTCACATTCATAATCACTCACTTCAATCACATTAATCTCTCTCACTTCCTCCAAAACCCAACCCAAGATTCCATAATCCCTTTATTCTCGGACCAATTATGTTGGAATTTTTCGGCTGATGTTGTAAATGCAAGCTTCTTAGCCATTCAAGTCAACCATTTTGCCTGTGGAGGAATAGCCATTGCTGTAAGTATGTCTCACAAAATTGGTGATATGTTCGCTCTTAGCAACTTCGTCAAAGATTGGGGCATCATCACTCAAAAATCAATACTTGATTATTCTAGTAATACACAACAACAAGCACAAGAAGAAGAGGCGTTAATCCTTCCAAAATTCAATGGTGCATCCATATTTCCTGTTGGGAATTCTAGGGCGCCTAGCGCAGCGGAAGCATGAAAAATTTAAAAATTTAAAGAAACAATAAACGCCCAGGTCCAAGAATTCCTGAACGGATCCGCTAGCTGAATTTAAAACTTTTGGTTAAGTGGTATACCTCAAAGTTTCAATCGCTTTAGTTGAACGGGGCGTTCCCAAGAAGTCCACCTGACGCGTCCTTCCTCCGCCGGTAATCCACACGAACAGTTTGGAGATGCCTAGGTGCTAGCCTCCTTCACTTCTCAAGTGAATCCGGAACCTTTATCTACGGGTGTTCTTTTGAATTCAAGAACTCTTCTTGAATGTCCAAGAACTTGATGGCGCCTTGATCAAGAACTATTCTTGATCCCACACAACCTTGTCTCACAATATTAACTCTTAATATTGCGCCACTTTCTCTCTCTAGGAAAGCTAGGATGCGATTTTCTTTCTCTCTCCTCACCAAGAGAAAATCGAATTTTCTCTCTAAGGAAAAACTAGGCTAGTCGACTTTTCTTATGTGCATGAGACTCTCACCCTTTTGTGATTTCACTCTCAAGAATCCAATTCTCAAGTTTGTGAATTCTCTCTCTAGACTTAGATCAAAATCGAAATTTTTCTCTCTCTAGAATTGGCATGTCTAAGTCGACTTATGGCTTGCCTATTTATAGGGTTTGGGGACTTTGATAATTATAATTTTAGGAAAGCCTAAAATCATATAATTATCAAACCATAAGATTATGATATCTTAATATCACAATTTTAGGACTTGATTTCCAATTTAAAATATTACCTTAATATTAAAATTGGAATCAAAATGCAATCTTGGAGAATCAATTTGGAAGATCAAATCTTCCCAAATCTCTCTCTCCCTCCATGCGCCTATCTTCCCCTATTTTTGGTGGAATTTAATAAATTAAAATAACTAACTAACTCTTAGATAGTTATAACTAATTTGTTATTTTCCAACAATATTGAATTAAAGAATTCCCAGAATATCTTTAAGTCAATCTCACCAAGTCTCAAACTCTAGATAATTGAATTAAAATATTACATTAATATTTAAATCCAATTGGACCTAAAATTTCGACTTGCCCTATAAGTCATGAATTAAAATATTACTTTAATATATTTAATTCATCCATTTGAAATCTAGATCAAATCTCATTTGAATTTCAAATTTCAAGCCATGACTTTAATTAATAAAACATTTTTATTAATTAAATTCCTTTTATATATGAGGCGCCAACCTCATCCTATTTAGTCCTAATATTAGTGAATTTAATAAATTAATAATTTCCTAACTCTTAGGAACATTATCTAATTTATAATTCCCCTAATATTATAAATAGGAATATAATTGTAAATAGCCTAATCCAATTATCTATTTAACAATTATCATATATATATATATATATTTGTCTCACAAATCTAAATATAATATATCTGTAGATAATTAATTCAAGACAAGACTTTATGTCCCACAATAAGTTATGTCTCAAACGGTGTCACAAATGTGACCCACGAATTAGGGTTAACTCGTGTTCCAGCTTGGCATCTGGTTCCTGCTCGTGTGTGACCCAGCAGGCCCCACGTGAAGTTGGCAGTAAATCATCTCATGACTTACAAGTCGAGAGCGGACTCTAGCAAGCCATCACGACTACCCAAAACACGTGAGTTATCGTTTAACCCCTAAACGACTTAACCTTAGTACCATCTTGTGCAGATCCCTTTTTGTCCTACGATATTTCGGTAAGGATCAGGCATGGGAAAGTCATCCAAAATCCAAACCTCAACTTTCTCGATCTCCTGAGTAAGTCCCAATATCCAGTGTGGCCACACATTCCCTTGGACAGACTCGTCGAGGGGCCCAGTTAAATATCTCCCATCTCTATGAGGGACAAAATTCCATCTTGGTCAACCACATTCCTCAGCACGACAATCAACCAAACCCGTACTCAGCCCTTATGGCTACCCTGTTACGGATAACGTTAGACTAAGCCAAAGCTTGACAACTGTAATGCCGGAATAGTCAAGACCTCAGGTCTAAGGGCATCATGACAGATTGTACAGGAGAGACTAGCTAATGACTGAACCCATGCAGAACTCTCCGGGTCGGTCCAGCAACTTGTAACTCTTACATAATTGCACCATGACTCTCGTCCCAGCATCTAGTGCGTGCATCTCATGCACCGAGGTCATGCTGGTCTTAGTTCAATTCAAGCTCCCACTCGAATGAGCGACCAGGGACTGTTTAGATTAATTATCTCATAATTAATCATGGACTGTTATCATAGTAAACATGCTAATAATATGATAACCATTAATTTATCTCCATAAATTAATTGATATGTTCCCAACATATCTAAAGGATGATTGATCCTAGGGCACAATCTCTATCAATTTCCATGTGGGGATTTTCCAATCCCAAAACATGATGATAGTTTTCGCGTGAACGAGATTCAAAGGCAGTTGAAAAGACGATTCGTGTTTGAATCCTCGAAAATTAGGTCTTTAAAGGAAATGGTAGAGTCCCAAATAGTGCATGATCAACAAAATCATCATCATCATCCCACACGTGTACAAGTAGTGAGTGCACTTATTTACAAATGCTTCGTTTCAGCTTTGAGATCAAGTAATAATTCAAACATTAATGTAACAACGGGTTTTCGTTTGTCCGTGAACTTGCGTACTAGAATATTGTCTCTTCCACCACCCGACAAGTCCATAGGAAACATGAGTTTGGATTTTCTTGTATGCACTACAAATGAAGAAGAAGAAGAAGAAGAAGAGTTACAATTACATGAGTTAGTGAGGAAAATACCACAACGCCTTAATGAGATTTGTGACACGCTTGCCAAAGACATTGAGAGGAAAGACATGTCATACTTCAAGGAGCATATAATGAAATCCAAAACAAGCAGTGTGATTAGTAGTAGTGAAAATGATGATGACAATAATAAATAATAATATAGTTTTGTTTAATATGATGATTATTACAAGTTGGTGCAGATTTCCAATGTATCAAACAGATTTTGGATGGGGGAAGCCAATATGGGTCACTACAGTTGGACATAGCACCAGGATAAATGTTGCAATATTAATGGATACAAAAGATGGTGAAGGGATTGAAGCATATGTAAGCATGGAAGAAGAAGCCATGGCCTTGTTTGAGCGCAATGAAGAACTCCTTCAGTTTGCTTCTCTTAATCCAAGTGTCGCATAGATTGTAAAGTTAACTAATGTATTATTCTTATTATCTAGCTTAATTGGAAATAAAGTAATTAGTTCAAAAAGTTGAATCTCCCTTTAGTTCTCATATACTAGCTTGAGAGAGATTTTTCATGAATTTGATGAAAATTGGTCTTTGAAATATGTTTTGAAAGGCGGCCTACATAATGTTTAGCAATATAATAAAAGTCTAGCTAGACAATATTATTTGGGCGAGGCTTGTAAATATGTTTTATCATTTGTGGGCCAAAAGGTCTCTCTCTGTCTCTCACATTTCACTAGCTTGTGGTTTTTGTTCCTCCTAAGAGCAACCTATAGACAATATTACTCTGTTTCTTCATATTGCTACAATATATATATATATATATACACACATCCTTCTTGCCTTAAATTTTTAGGTTCTGACTGTGATTTCAAAGTTGGAATCATTATTGAATCCCGAAATTAGCACTTTTCACTAGATCCTACATACCAGGGTTAAGGGTTTCTTTTTTGAAGGCTACATACTAGGGTTAAGGGTTTCTTTTTTTGAAGGCTCTATTTAACCAGATTTCGTAGATTACATAAAGAAATATGCAATTCCAAGGAGTACTTAGATATTTGATAGTAATCCAAGAATTGAATGTTGATTAAAGAATATGACTTTTGGGCAAAGTCTAAAGATTATGATCTTGTGTTTCAAGAAATTAATTCTTTGCAAACAGGGCATATGGGAAATTGTGAAATTCCATTTTTAATAGTGATCCAAAGGGGAAAAAGGGGAAAAAACTTTTGTCTAGGATGACATGGAAGTTTCTAAATCCACGAAAGATTGAAGGAACTACCTAGTTGATTATTCGCAGTAGATGAATTGTGGAGGATTTTGTAAGGTAATTTGATAGTGAAGATTGAGACCATTTCTAGATATAGGGGTGCCAAGTTTGGGAGTCATTTTGGTTTGCCACATAAAACATTTTTCAATTGTTATTTTTTGGTTGGCCAACAAGTATCAGTAATGATTTACTTCGTCACAATTATTTTCTAAGTAGCGAAAATGTAATGGCGACAAAAATTCATTTTAAACTACAGTTTCTGAGACGCGCTACAAAAAGTGTTGCATTTTTTTGTGACAATGGTGTCGCTGCCAAAACATTGTTGTTGAAAGCCCTTTCTTTTTATAGATTTGCAGTGGTAAAAAGTACCATTTATTTTTAAAGATTTTTACAAATAAATTGCTCAAAAAAATTACTGTAATATTAAATTTTAAAATAATCAATATTTTAACTATACGATCAAAACATGATAATTAACTAATTTTTGAATAACAAGAAACTTTAATTCTTTTTATTTACTGATTTTTTCATTATATTTTTTGCTTTTTTATATTGATAATGTATTGAGGTCTAAAAGCAATACATTAATTCAGTAAATTAATCTAATATAAAGTGCCGGCTATAACAAGTGATTTATTTTATAATCAAGGCTACGAAGTTGATCTAGTTTAATAAAAAATCTTGAGTCTGAGTTTTAAGAACGTAGCTGCATCAAATATTTTGTGAGAAAACTTTATCATTCTTATAATCCTACCTAATTTAAATGAGATTAGCAAAAAAATAGAGAAATGAAGGAAACTAGACGTTGAAAAATAGTGTGTCAAATGCATTCTGGGACCCACCATCTCTCTTGATATGGAATCTGGTCTACGAATCAACGGCATAGATCATAAGCAGAATCCTCAAGGAAGTTAGTAGCCGTTGATTTTCCAAACTTTCCGGACCCAAACAACATATAAAACAGTGACTCTTATTTATTTTTTAGTTTTTGGCTTTGCTTCTATAGACTGGACTTGATCATTCAAACTTATTAAGCTATTGAATTTTAAGAAAATCTTAACTAATTAAAATTATTTATTCATTAGATAAATATAACTATATGACCGTTGTTCTTTTATTTTGAAAAAAAACTATATGACCGTTAATTAATCGCCTGATTTTATCCAAGTAGCATTCTCCTTAAAAATGACATTGTCGTTTACTTTTATATTTGTACTTAAAATTAGGATAGTTTGACAACTAATTGATCTTTGAAAGATTTACACCAAAACAGCCATTTGAAATTTAAACTAGTTCAAGTCATGAATTGACAATCTCTTTACTAATTGAAGAAGATTTACCCATTTAATTTATTTATCGAAAATTTTATTTTTATAAAATATAGTTCTAAACTTTTTAATTTATTTTATAAAAAAAGTATATGTAATAAATTTTTCATTCAAAATAATAAAACACTTTTTAAATTATTGTTGCATTTGTTATTTACAAAAGTTTAATTTAGAGTTGTATTGTCACTTAACTCAATATAGTAGCCAGGAAAAAAATATAAATAATTTTTTCCCATAAAAAAATCTTAATAAATAGTCTTTTGCACAAACTTGGTAGAATTTTTGCACAAAGGAAAATATTTAAAAATATTCATTGAATTTTAATAAAATAAAGGAAGATAATTAATTTTTCAGAAAATAATTTATTAATGTACCTAATATAATAAGGAAAAAAAAAAAAGAAGAAGCATTTTGATTATTGTGCTAAAACAAACCTGGGTTTCCAAATATACATATATGTACGTAGTAGCAACCATTTGGCTTCTTCTTCATAAGTGTGGTGGTTTCTGTGTGACTGTGATTTTCACATATCAAAAGAGAGAATTGACACACTTTGGTCTTTGATGTGTGAGAGACCCGAGTGTGCCTCTCTCTCTCTCTCTCTCTCCTCTTTCTCTCTCTAAACAACAATTTCCCGCCATGGCCGCATCCGCTTGCTTTCTTCAATCCTTCTCTCTCCGTTCTACCGTCGACGTCAAGGTATGTCACGTAAATATACAATTTCATATGCACGTCGCAAAATCTCATCTATCTGCGATTTATTTGTCGATTTTGGAATTTGGCTGTTGAATTAATTAATCGAGTTCTGGTTTTGTGGTTTCTTTAAATTGATTCTCTGTTAACTGTTGCGGCATTTGAGATTCTTGGATTCTAATTCGCATTTGGCTTCTCATCGCTTGATTCTTTCGATTTCTTTGCATAAACGATATACAGATATGAGACATTATTGAGATTTTGAGTTTTAGTTCTTCGAATTGATTGTATATAAAAAGAAATCGCATAATTCAATTAATTTCAGGGCGATCGGGTTCGCGCGCTCGGAGAGTCATTCTCGGCTTGGGAGAAATTGACAGGATTTTCTCGCAATCGCTATGTAGAGGAAGCTGAAAGACTTTCTATGCCAGGTTCTGTTGCCGTGAAGAAATCTTACTTCGAGGCTTATTTCAATACAAATAGAATTGAAGGAGCCCTAATCCAAAAAGAAGATGTTCATGTTCCAGCCTATGGAACTTTTGATACTGAAATGCAGGATGAAAATTTCAATTACCGATGCAATGAGATTTTAATGTCAAATGTGCGGAGCAATGAGATTGTTACTGAACAGCTAGTTGAAGATCCTGTTATCGACCTAGTTAATCATTATGCCAATAGAAGCGAAAATATATGTCACAATCAACAAGATGAAGCAGAGAATGTGAATCGACCTCAAACTGATGCAAATCTCAAAGTGGAAAATTCTTTGCCAGTTCATGATTCTAACCAAATTGCAGTCCCCACAGGAAAGTGGATGCCTGATCCTGTAAGCTTTTGCTTTCTACCTATATTTATTATATTTGAATTTTCTCTTTGTTTCTTCTGATGAGTAAATTTTAACTGCGGCCACTACAAGCTTATGATGCTACAGGAGATTTCAGATTGGCTTGTCAAGGAAAGAGAAGTATTTTCTCCTCCAAAATTGTCACTGTCAACCAATACAATAAGAGACAAATTTTCTCATTCTCTTTCTCGAAAGAATGCTACAGAGACTATTGGAAAGAGGACAATAATGACTGCAAGGCCAATCCACATGTCGATCCATCTTCCTCCTCACCCTAGTAAGACAAGCGAAACAGATTCATTGTGTAAGATGGAAAGTGCAAAAAAGATTGGTCCTAATTTGCGAACATTTTCCAAAGATGATCCAGTTGCATCACAGGCTTCAACGAGGGTATTATATTGCTTACCATTTCTTTACACAATTTTCTTATCGCCATTTCTACTTTAAAAATGTAACAGTTTAGTTTTCAAACTGTAGGTTTCTCATGCTTCATTCTATCAAGCTCCAGAAAATCTCCAGTCTGAGAGTAAAAGGTATTGTTGTCTTCTGAATGCATGCTTAATTGTATTGGCTAGAAATTCTTCCTGCTGAATAATAGCTGCATGAATTATTAAAGATTTTGGATGATATGTTCAAATTTGACAGTGATCCAACTCGAAGAACGCCTAATAAGTCAGTGCCTGAAAGAGTGACAGAAAAGGCAAAAGTTTCCTCATTCTCTAATCGGTAAGCATTTTTCACAGTATATCGCTACTTACAGTCACTTTATTGTAAGCATATGACTGCGATATATGAATTTTAAGCGTGGATTGGTTAACCTGCAAGTCCCTTTTTTACAGATAAAGTTATACATGTATATGTGTTTTTTTCCTTATAATCTAATTGAACAACAGATGCCCGAAACCTTCAAGCTTACCCAGAGTTACTCCCCGACCCCCCACCGTTATTTCACCTTTTACACTCAGAACTGATGAAAGAGCAGCACAACGCAAAAAGGCAAGTTCTAGTACCGTTTACTTCATATGTAACTTATGGCGCACTTATGACGATAATTTGCTCTTCCATTTTCTATTTCAGTTCTTCGAAAGAATAGAGGAAATCAGATCCAAGAAGGCAGAAAAAATACAACTGCAAAGAAGATCCAAGGTAAGTATGTTATGATGTTCTCAGATAAGATATTTAAGTAGACCTGGGAAGCATAGTGAATCGTCGTGTGTTTTGTCAGAACTAATGGAAGATGTACAAACATAATATTGTGAAATGATTAGAGGCAAGTTTCAGGAAGCACCCAATCATGTCTAGCATGATATAAGAAGAAATTTCCATATGTATTCCTTTGACTCTGCTGATGATCCTTAATGTCACTACTAACTACTCCCTTTAGTAATTGAGAATTTAACAGGGCTTTATATCATTACTAATGGTAATATTTATTATTATGCCTTAGGTGTAAGTGTAACTAAAAGGGGAGTCATATACTTCTATTGTTTGATGAATTAATATCTTGTAATTTGATCCTCACGCAGTTGAAAACAGAGAATGCTCACAAGAAGGCGAGTCAGAACAGTTGCTCTAACCCTAAACTAGATGAGGACAGGCGTGGTGGATTGCATTTACCGAACAAACTGACAACAAAGGTACAACAATTTTTTGGCATATTCGATGTCAACATTTAAAATTTTCGAACCATCCTTAACTTCTAATTTGAAGGGATTTGAATTGTTTCAAATAATTTACAAACTATTCTAACTCACATTATCACCCATACTTATTAAACTAACCATCAATTATCAAAATTTGTACTCTCTCACTTTATCCCACGTCACTCCCCAATCATCTTTCCATTCAACTTCTTGAAATGATTATAAAAATTTATGGTGGAATATGGCTTTATTTAATATTTACTATTCATTTTCTATCTAATGATGAATTGGTGATTAAGTGAGAGGAATGACCTTATGTGAGAAGTGGGAGAAAGAAATTATAAAAATCACTAACACAAAAATTACAGAAAGTATTATTACGTGTTCGTAGTATATTACTGTGTCAATTTAGACGACTAACAATGATTATTTTCTCCTGGTATTTTCTACATAAGATCACATTGCCTCGTGAGGGTTGTTATTTTAAATTTGTAAATTGTAAATTCTGTTATATATGTTGTCGTTTTCTTTCTTCTTATAATAAAGTATCTTTTGTAGACACCAATTGGAGGGAAACAAAATTCTAGCGCAGCCATGGAATCTCAGAATTCTCGGAAGCTTCCTCTCAATACCAACAATACCAAACAAAATTCTATTGCAGCCAATGAGTCTCAGGATTCTCGGAAGCTTCGTATCATTACCAATAATCCCAAACAAAATTTTAGTGCAGCCAAGGAGTCTCAGAATTCTCGGAAGCTTCCCATCAATACCAATGATCCCAAACGTGTTAGTCTTTCGGAGAAAATCAAACAGACAACAAGGAAATCTTTCGTTTCACTGGCAAAGAAGGCCCGACAAGAGAATGCTTCTCCTGATTTACAGCGTTGATAACTTAATAAATGAGAACAGGTTGAATCCTCTTTTTGACAAACCCAACTCGTCAATTAGTAATATCTACACAATTTGGCGATTTTAGAGGTAAAATAGGAGAGGTGTTCATACATTTCCTAGTAGATTAAGTTATGTAGTCCTCTTTTTCTATCTTGGAAAAGTGTATTCTTGTTCTTACAGTTTAATTAAGTAATTGATGCAGAAGCATTCCAGAGTTAGGAAAATTTTGTATTAAAACTAGGGGTTATTATAATATTTATTATTATAATTATTTTGAACATGCACTCGTTGCAATATTATCTTCATTTTTTCACTGCATTTCCTTGCATTATAAACTTACCTTTGTTTATTATTTTTCTTGGATGATGATAATAGATAATGACGAATAATCTATTAATAGGGTTTGTGCCGTCGAGGAACGTTCACTCAACTAAATACTTTCTGGTTTTATCTTCTAAATTAAAAACAGATCAAAAAACACGTTAAAATCTGTACTTGTTTCTTTAGATAACCTGTGTAGTTTTCACCCCTTTCTTTAATATCTAATAATAGTTAAGGCATTGTCAGAGTTATTATTAAGAGGCATATAATCTAGAGTCTACGTACAGACCCTGCACAACAAAAGAAGAAAGAAGCAAACAAATGGACTAGAAAAATAAAAACAGAGACGAAAGAACAAGATTGAAGAAGCAAGCTTATTAAGCTTTCATCGTTTATCATCAACCCACTTTTTATACATGCTGCAATATCCATATATATCCTTGCTGATTATAAATAAATATCCCAACCCTTACAGTTGAAATTCTTGTATTGTAGTTGGATGCAACCAACGAGAAGCATCACAATGCATTCATTATAGAGGGTTATGCTATGAATAGGCCTTGATCTATTACCGAATAGTCTGATGAATCATATAATAAATGAGGTGGAACCTCAGCAACAAGCCCTGGATCATAATACTCAGGCACTTCTATATTCTGCAAACCCAAGTTATAGCATTCACTTTGCAGCCAACAGAATTGCAAGTAGTCCTCTTCCAAATGCGCATACGCCGCCTCATCGTCCCTGAGAAGTAAGTTTTTCGGGTGAAATTCCACATCAGAAATGATGCCCTGCGTTTTTACACCCGAATTCTTAGTTGAAATGAGCTCTGGAGATTCCCCATTATTTACCATCATAAGGCTCTTGGATTGAAGAGAAACAGTTTCACCAGCACTCACTTTGGAACTCAAAGAACTGGAGTTAGAGCGATCGCTCTTGTAATCAGCATACAAAGGCCTAGTTTCGACACCGGCTGCATTTGTTATACAAGGGTTGGAACTGACTGAAGCAACTGACTGTGACTGAAGAAGCGATTTGCGCTCTTTCTTGATTTTCATTTCTGGAGCTTCACTCAAGGCATACCGTGTTGGGATTGTGCAATCAAACATTGCATGGCTTCTTCCTTCTGATTTAAGAGGTGCAAGAGTAGAAGAATGGTGAAGGCCCACTTGGGAACTCCTCATTTTTGTATCAGGAATGCTGCTGCCGGACAAGGCTCTTCTTTTTTCTGTTGAGGACTCTGAAATTATTCCCTTGAGGTCACCTTCGTGACTCGTGGCAGCAACATCGGCGGCGGTGGTGTTGTGAGTGTGACTTTTTAATGGTACATCTGAATATTTGTAACTGTCAACTGCAACATCATTTGGTTGCTTGCTTGTTGAGTTCTGGAAAACAAAACTTCCAGGAGAGTCCTTTAGAGCAAAATCTGAATGCTTGTTCCCACTTGAGGAAGATTTCTGATCATCTTCTTTCTGCAACCTACTCAAGTAGAGCCGGTATTTCTGCAGAACAGCAATTTTCTCAATTAGAAGAAGGATAAGTTGTATTATTTCTGTACATATTTTTTTTTTGTAAAGCCCAATGGTGAGGAATTTGTCACACTAATTTATCAAAACTCTTAAGATTGTTGAAGTACCAGAGAGAGCTGATATTTTAATGAGATATTATCCAGAAATATCATGAAACCCAGAAGCTAGTCTGAAAGAATGTGATACAAGTTTCTTTCACAATATAAGTGGTAAAATATTAGGAGTGTATATAATAGCTTCATTTAACAACTGAAGCAATACTTGAGACCAAGACATATGTACCTGCAAGTGACTAGCAACGTTTTCTCTAGTGAGCCAAGGAACATTCATCAAATCTAATATTTTCTTCGGACCAACTTCTGCCAAACAGAAGAAAGACATTATGAATACCCTTATGTTATGCTTAGAAGAAATAATGGCAATAAAAAAAATCTCTATGATGATTCAAAAATTGGACCTCATGAATGAAGTTGATTAAAAAAACTTACTATCAAATCCAATCTGATTCACAGCCTTGACAAATTTCTGATGAAGATCCACAGACCAAACTACTCTAGCTTTCTTCATGGAAGATGGATCTCCAAATTCTCTGTCATCATGTTTGGTATCGACATCTTTTCTTTTCTTCATGGAGGTCATATCTTCTACAGCAAACAAGAACCCATCATCAGATTGATCTGTTCCATTTCTCATCAAGTGAATGCCTTCGAATACTTCATGACCTTCAAATTCTCTTGCCTCGTGTATTCTCTTTCTGAATACATGTTGCCATATGTTTCTCAATTCTTTCATTCGTATCGGCTTCAGGAGATAATCACATGCCCCGTGTTGAACGCCTTTCATCACCCTGCTTGTTTCTCCATCAACAGACATCACTGTCCAGCATCACAAATTGTAGCTTGTCAGAGCATGTACTTTGAATCAATGTGATCAAAGGTAAAGAGAAAGTTGAATATATAGTTGTTAGGGAACTGACTAATGACAGGAAGATCCATCTCGAGCCCTACATGCTCAAGAAGCTTAAAACCATCCATGTCCGGCATGTTCACATCACTGATAACAATGTCATATCCATCTTTTCTTTCACGAAGCAAGCTTAGAGCCTCCCTTGCTAAACCACATGTAGTAACTGAAACATGCAATAGATAAAAGAATGTCAGATTGACATCAGAAATCGGGCACTGTGATAAATTTTCTGACATCCATGGAAAAGTAGAGTTTAACTTATGAGATACAGAAGTAAGAAAATTAAACGATAAATCCCTTCTCTCTCTCTCTCTCTCTCTCTTTATTCAGAGATGCTCAAATCACCTATCCTGTTTTATGTTATTAAAATATACAAAAACCTTCTTTTAAGCTAAAAGACAACCAAAATATGACTTATTGATTTTTTTTATTGAAAGTATGATTTACTAAAAAAATGCATTTATTATTATTATTATTATTATTATTATTATTTATTTGTGCTAATAATCAAAAGTTTAATTTATTCTAAATTTGAAATCTGGTCAGAATCAAGCAAGGATTGTTCCAACAAAAGAGAGTACCATGTAATTTGAGCATTTCTCAAGGGAAGGAGAGTAATTTTCCCCAAAATTGAAAAGGTAGTAGTGAGTTGTTACCAAAAAAAAGGGTAATAGTGAGTCTCCAAAGATCAAGCAATGACTGCAGTTGATCATGATCTATGGCCAAGATAATTAATGACTTTAAATCTACTTTCTTTCTGATTCCAATGCAATTAGCATTAACAATCATCTCAGAAGTTCACTTATGTTTCAAGTGGTGCTTTTATCAGTTGTAAGTGATATATGAATTATTTCAATCTTAAGGAAGAACTCCTATTGCTCAAATGCAATTTGGGGCTAAATCTAGAGCATCAGCTTCAAATTAAACTCTTATGTGAAGGAGATATAATGCTTTTAAGTTTGGAGATTAATATTTCAATATCATCTTACAATGTTTGCATCAGGTAATCCAATGAGAAGAAAAAAAAACCTTAATTCTCCTTTTTCAGTTTCAACTTGTGTAAGATATAAGGCTGGCTAAGACTTCAGAGTTGTAGCCTTGTACCTTGGCTTAACTAGCCACTATACAAAACTGCAAAGACCAATTTTCTCTACTTGTCATTCACTTTAACCTTGCTACTTGAAACAAATTCTGTGTCTTTTGAAGGTAATGCATTCATGTTCTAGAGACCACTAAAAAAAGTACACTTCCATTTATTCATACTCATTCAGTTACTTATAATATTCCCTCCAGTTCTATATATCTGATGTTTAAGGTAAATACACACAAACCAAGGAAATGATTAACTCACCTAAAATGAAGAGAAAAATGAGATAAAAAGACTAAATTATCCCTATTAAATTACTTGGTAAATGTTTATTCATTTATAACTCTACTATATTTAATAGGGATAGAATGATAAAAAAAATAATTAATGTTCTCTTAAATTTATAAAACATCAAATATTTTGAAATAAAAATGGCTCTCCAAAAAAGTAGTATTCAGAACCGGATGGAGTACTTAAAAATTAAAAGGCTTTTGTCTCAATTGATAATACTATGTTAGAAATATTAAATTTAAGGTTAAAAATTTCAGAAAACTCCCCTGAACTTCAGTTATTGTGCAAAAAACTCACTTAAGTATGAAAAGTGACAAAAGACCCCCTGAACTTTTGATATTGTGCAAATAACCCCTTTTGTTAAGATTTTCATTAAAAATAAATAAAGTTTCTTCGTAATCTTAGGATTGTTGTTTCATATTATATTGATCCAAACTTAAAATTAGCCATTGTTGTAATTAATAGTAGCCAAAAAAATAAAAAATAAACACAAAATTTTCAATGAAAATTTTAATAAAAAGGATTATTTGTACAAAATTAAAAGTTTAGGATGTCCTTCGTCAGAATTGTCACTTTTAAAAACCAAAGTTTAGGGGGGTTTTCTACATTTTAGCTTAAATTTAGATATCTTAGATTGTCCTTTTACAATGTATAAGTCTCTTAGATATCTGAATTATTTGAGTGTTTGTTAACTAGGATTCATGCAAAAAGTTTGATTAATTGTGTCTTATTGTATGCTTTATTTAATGAGTTAAAGTAGACATGTCTTTAAACTATAGTATAAATAGGATAAGGGTTGATGCTTATTGTAAGAGTGAAAATTGGTTTAATTATACAATATAATAGTTCTTCAGCAAAGTCTCGTTTTAGCCTTATCCGTCACAAAAAAAGTAATATTAGAGCCCACCACCTTCCAACATATTTAGACTATTACTATGCAAATTATAGTTAAGGCTGTAACATAACAATTACACTGGTTTCCTGTGAATGAGTGAGAGGTTACTGATATTGAAATGGCATAAAGTGCCAAAGTTACCATCTTAAGTTTCTTAATACCATGAACAAGTCAATTTTGAAGATACTAGCATACCTCAAAGATCAGAAGGAATCAAGCTCAACAGAGGTAGTTCTTTCAGCATCTCTGTTTTGCTTTTCTACTAAGAGCCATATTTGACCAAGCAGGCAAGCACTTATGGAAACAGAAAACGCTAGCGTACACTTTGATTATAGCCCTAAGCCCCTAAGTAACTCAATCTAACAAAATAGAACAGAACCAGCAGTGATCAAGTTCTATCTTGAAGATTTTCATGCTTTAAGATTAACTAAATTATCAGTAGGACAGCTCAAAAATTCACCCAATAAAGAAAATGAAAACACATCAAAACCCATGTGATCAGCTTCAGAAGCATCCTACCAAAAATTTCTTCAGCAAAAAACAAAGTAACACATTACATAGAAAGAAACACTGAAACATCAAAGACATGACTCAACAAGAGCTTTTATCTCATCAGATATCAAACACACAGAAATTGAACCAAATCAGATAACCCATCTTCTAATAAAAAAAAAAAAACTTAAATCTTCAAACCCCATACTGAAACAAACACTGATATACATACTATCAGCAAAGAAGTAACAGAGTGTTGATAAATCTAAGAAAAAATTAAAAGAAGAAAAAGTGGAGAGGGTGAAGAAAGAAACCTTCATAGGAGCATTTTTTGAGCATCTTTTCAAGGATCCTGAGCCACGTAGGATCATCATCGACGACGAGAACTCGGAGACCA
The DNA here is from genome assembly GCA_003254925.1 of Chamaecrista fasciculata. Taxonomy (NCBI): domain Eukaryota; kingdom Viridiplantae; phylum Streptophyta; class Magnoliopsida; order Fabales; family Fabaceae; genus Chamaecrista; species Chamaecrista fasciculata. Next base: position 52,125 of record QANZ01016251.1, read on the forward strand.
GCCGGAAAAGTGTCCCGGCGAGGAGAAGAGAAGCCATTATCCATGGTTGTTGAAGTAGCCGCCGATTGTACAGTTTTGTGATACGAATTGAGAGAAAAGAAGAAGAAGATGATGATGATGATGAAGAAATGAAGGAAGATGAAGAGACTACAAAAAAGGACGAGTTTTTCCTTGAGTTCCGAAAAAAAGTGGGTTCGTTTGGGATTTAAGCTGAGTGGGAAATATAAAATAAAAATAATAATTACAATTAAATAGAAAAATAAAATAAAGGAAAGTAAAAGAGAGCACTCACCAACGAATATTGGCGCCGGATAGTTAAGGGTCCGAGTGGCGCAATTTTTTTTTTTTTAAGGTATTCTGCAACCCCGACAGGTTAAGGACTAATCTTCCGCGGATCTGTGCTTCATTTAAGGGTCTGTCGCTGGTCAATTGGTTGCTGCATACACAAGGCGGGATTCGAACCCTCGACCTTACTTAAGCGACCTAGTGAGCTCGACTATTAGCAGTGGCGCATGTTAGTATTTATTCCATTTTAATAAATTAATATTATTCAATAGTGTCAATTCTTGAAAGAAACATAAATTAATTAATTGAAATAAGTGGGTTTTGTATGTCCAAACAATTTATGTAAGTATATAAATTTTATAATTATAAAATATTTTTACCAGAAATAAAAACTTATCTCATCAAATGATTTATGTGAGAAGATGCAATGGAAATTACTGGGAAATGGAATGTGAGAAATTAATCAAATTATAGATAATTAGATATAAAATATTTAGGGATATTAGATTATTAGAAAGCTATTTTTAGAATTATATAATTATATTTTTTAACAAATAAATATATTATGAGCAAATTCACAATTTGGTTCCTAAAAGATTACTGACCGACAACTCGGTCCTTAAAAGATTAAAATATACATTTATTCTTTGGCCAAAATGCACAGACACCCCCTGAGTTTTAGGTCTGGTGCACATAACACCCCTGAGTTTTCAATTTGTGCAGATAGCACCCCTGAGTTTTCAATTACGTGCAAATAGCACCCCTCTGTTAAACTTCCGTTAATTTAGTCGGTTAAGTGCCACATAAGTGAGGGTATAATAGTAATTTTATTAAAAAAATTAAATGAAAATCCTATTTTGGTCCCTCAAGTTTGTTCAAAGTTTTGTTTTGGTCCTTCAAGTTTTCAAAAGTTGCACCACAAGTCCCTCACCCTTTCCCATCCATTTTTTTTATTAAAAAAACAGAAAAATTAATTTTAATCTCTCAAAAATTTTCTTTTCTTACATTAAGATCATTTTCATTTGACAATAGGATCAAAATGTAAGAAAAAAAACAACTTAAAATTTTAATTGATTTTGACCAAAGAAACATCTTCTTCTTCAACTCACACGCAGCCTCCTTTTTCTTCTCTTCTTCTTCTACTTTTACTCCTTCTCCCTCACTAAACCCTAACTTCAATTTCACTCTAATTTGGTCCCTGATTTGAACATTTCCATTCTTCTTCTCCTCCAAACCCTAACTTCAATTTCACAAAAACCCTAACTTTAATTTCACTCCAATTTGGTCCCTGAATTGAATATTTCTATTCTTCTTCAACAAACCCAATTTCAATTTCACTCCAATTTGGTCCCTGATTTGAACATTTCCATTCTTCTTCTCCAAACCCTGACTTCAATTTTACAAACTCTAACCTGAGGCGAGCTAGAGCCACGGCTCTGAACATCGCGCCGACGTCAACTGGAGTGGCGACGACGGTGGTGCTGCCGATTGAAGGGGAAGTTGAACGGAATAGCCCTGCGAGTGCCGACGCCGAACGTGTCGGCGGTGACCTGGTGGTTCAGGTGTCGAAGAAGACGTGTGCGGAGGTAGTGAACGCTGCGTGAAGAAGGAGGCTGCGTGAGTTGAAGAAGAAGATGATGAAGATGACTCGCTGATTCATGTGTTCTTTGTTGTGATTTTTTTTTT
>QANZ01016251.1:54456-74351 GCA_003254925.1 Chamaecrista fasciculata
AATTTATGACTTATTAGATCTTGTTTAAGATACATTAAGTCCATTCACTTGCTTGAAAAAATGCATTTAATCTATAATCTTTAGTAGTAGAGAGAAAAATTATATTATTTAGATGAAAAAATGTATTTAGTAATAAATTAAATGCATCTCTTAAACCACAAACAAAAAATATATAGTATTTATATTTAATATATTAAAAATAATTATTTATTGAGTCATCCGGTCCGACTGATGGTTCAACCGATTAAACCAATCAGACCATAAACTAAATGCTTGTCCGAGTCTCTATCCGATTCGGTTTTCAACACTACTTAAAAGTTTCTTTTGATTTTGAAGTCATTAGAGAATATATCTAATAAGTGATTTTGGGGTACAAAATTCGGTGGGATTCACCGTAGATTAACAAGTGTATCACGTGATTTTAAAAAACTATATATAAAAAGAAAAGAAAAGAAAAGTTGAAGTAACTTCAAAATTAACCATGTTAATTGAGGTATTTACAAATAACCTAAACTTGAATAGGAGAAAGGAGATAATTACATTTTTATAGATAAAAATAAAACCATAAGTGTCATGTGATGAGTGTCATGATTTTAAAAAACTTTATTGATCTCTCCGTCTAATCTCTTCCAATAATTAACCTAAGGTCAACGGTCAAAAACAAAATTAAACATTGAAATTTGTTGTTGAATAATAGTGTCATGATTTGAAACATGTTTTAAAAAATGGTAAACGAATTTCGGCTTAATCGATTGAACTATTTGAAACTATAGTTAAATTGAATGGCGCGTTATGAAAATTATTAGTTAAATAAATATTAGGGTAAATTATACTTTGGTACATTGTGGTTTGACCCCATTCCATTTTGGTACTATGTGGTTTAAAACTTGACACTTTGGTGCCCTAAGGTCTCCACCGTTACCATTTTAATACCCTGAATAATTTTTTTTTAGTTTTGGACGAAATTTGGCACGTGACTTGCACGTGGGCTCACTAAAACTCAATTTTATCCAAAATTTTGCTACAACATTAAAGATCAAACACGTGTTTTTCGAAACTTAGCTGTGAATTCTCTTAAAACTTTCTCAGCATCCAACCCAAAATCATTCAAAACTTTCAAAAAGCATGTGTTTGATCTTTGTTGTGACAAAATATTGGACAAAGTTGAGTTTTAGTGAGCCCATGTGCAAGTCACGTGCCAAATTTCGTTCGAAACTAACGAAAAAATTGTTCAAGGTATCATAATGTCACGTTTTAAACCAGAGTACCAAAGTGAAATGGAGTCAAACTACAAGATATCAAAGTGTAATTTACCCTAAACATTAATTATTTTTGTTATAAATAATATTTATATATTACATTATATTTATAATAATATAAAATACTTATAAATTAGTATTGCAATCAAGCAAGTCATATTTACACAACATATATTGAAATACCAAAGGTCCAATTAAATAAAAAACCAAGTTTAATTATACTTCTCTCATATACCAAACAATGCTTAAAACTCTTAAAAGCAAAGATCTATATCAAAAAGTTTCATGTCAAAATTTTAATTTTAATGTTGTAAACTTGTAAGGTCCATATTCCTGTTTGCATCGCATGTTACAATTAGATATGTAAAAAGATATTTTGATATGGATTAATAAGATTTGAGTTATAAAAATAATTTCTTTTAAGAGATTAATTTATTGAATAAAAGTGTCGCTTAACTTACATATTATCTTTTTTTTTTATTCCATACAAGACACCAGAATTTGTCTTGATCTATTAAAAAAGGTAATTCAAGACAGACTATCAAAACTATTTGAAAATAGTGTTTTATTAAATTATTAAGGTAAAAGTATTGTTGGTACCCAACGTTTGGGTCATTTTTAATTATAAACACTGATGAACTAGGATTTGGCCGAGGGTCGTTTCCCGGTCCACTGCAAGATTTTCCTGCAAGATAATGAACCACAGGGGGTCTCCCCTGTGATTCACCTCCGAAACTTAAGTTAGTGTTGGGTGATAAGAGATGAGAATATGAGCTAGCGTGAGTAACGTACCTTTCATAGAGTTACCATCTTGTATTTATAGGCTCATTGAGGAGAGTCCATTTAAGGAAACTTCCTTGATTGTAAAAAGAGATATCTTCAGTGATATGGGAGGTGAATCATAATCTTTCCTATTTCATGTAGGAAGATATTGTTTTGCTAATTAAGGATAAGTGAATTACTATTTCCTTATTTGCATAAGGCGCCTTGATGGCCAAGGCAGAATCCATGGGAAGGATCTTTGAGCAATTTGTCTTGATTGACAGCGGATCTTGGTTGATCCTTGATTGATCCTTGATTGGTTCCTGATTGGTTCAGGGAATGTCTCCTTATTCCTTGCGACCTTATGCTTCGTGGGCGCCCATGCCCTCTATAGTTATGGGCGTCCCTGCCTTAGCAGGGTTAAGGGCGTTCTCGCCCTTACAACCCACCTTGTGGGCCTATGGCATGCTGGGCCAAGGGCATCTTCTGCCAATTGGGTCTCCTAATTATTGGGCATATTATCACTAGTCCCAACAAAAGAAGTGAAGCTCTGTCCCCATCAGTGGAGTCCCCTTCGAGTGGATGACGAATACAACGTTTTTCGTTGGTTTGTTTCGGGGCGCTTTGTTTTTCCATTCCTGGTGATTGCGCGATTATCCCGATCTGGATTGATTCGAGACGTGCTTTGCACTGCCTGTGCTGCGTTGCTACTTAGGCGCTCACGCGCCTTGATCTCCTTAGCGGCGTCGTGCCGTTTAGGCGTCCTTGCCTGCCTAAGGGCTTCCTGGCCCGATTATGTATTGGGCATGGAGTAATTTTGTCAGTTGGACATAGTTAATTATTAGGCCTATTATCACTAGTCCTTTTCAAAGAAGTGAGATTTTGTCCCCACGAAGGGAGTCCCGCTTAACGACATTGTCGTTCGCTTATGATTTCTTGATGGCGCCATTGGCGTCCTCGTTCCGTTTGGAGGATTTTCATGTTCCTAGCCTCATGGCTTACGGCGTCCATGATTTTGGGGCTGTCGGTGGGGAAGTTTGAGACTTAGTTTCCATTTGAATCTCCTGAAGACCTTGGCGGTCTTTGTGTTAGGTCGAAGTCGTTGGGACCTAATTGTGGGGGCGATGGCCCGTAGTTGTGGGTAAGGACGCCATGGCTTCCACGAGGGTGCTGGGACCCACAGTTGATGTTCGATACATGCGCATGTTTTTGTGGCTAGCCTCCCAAGGGATGATGTCCGCATGGGGTGTGGGTGTCATACCCACTGGACATCAGGGCGTCCTAAAACTAAGGGAGGATCTGTCCGCTTGGGGTGTGAGTGCCATACCCACTAGACGTCAGGGCGTCCTAGAACCAAGGGAGGATCTGTCCGCTTAGGGTGTGAGTGTCATACCCACTGGACGTCAGGGCGTCCTAGAATCGCTAAGGGCGTTCCTCTTGAGCGATTTTTGTCTCATTGGGCTTCGGTTATGGACCGATGTGTGTCAGGCGCCTGATGAGGCGTGACTTTTGTTCTCCTTAAGGCGGATGCGAATGTTGCTTGGATCGAGTCCATTAACTTTCCATGTCTATAATTTATCTGAGGCTTTGTCGCCGGTTTTGGCTAGACATCTGTCTAATATAATTCAAGTATAAATTGTTAGTTTAAAGATAAATGAATCCAGTAAAAGAATTGAGAATAATAATTAATGCTTGCAACAAGACACTTTTACATCATTGTTTATTTAGAGTATACCACTCAAATGGGGGGTCCCCCTGTCTCTTCATTGAGAGAGTTTTAGTAGATGGACATCAAGAGCCCAATCTTCCTTGAAATGAATCTTGGGAGGCTTTCTTGCCTCACTCTATTGAATTTCTGTAAAGTTCAAAACGAAGCTAATCTGTCAGTTTTGGTAAAATGTGGAAAAATTATTAAATTAATCTAATGCTTAGGAATTTTTATGGTGACGCCCATTTCCATAGCGATGCCTCGCATACTGCGGCGCTTATGCTTATAACAACGCCCACACTTACGGCGACGCTGGTGTAAGGATTTCCAAATGCTGAGAAGTGCCTGAGTTCTTAAATAAAGAAAATGATGAGTCATCACATAATCTTAATGCCAAGACAATGCTTGTTAGCATATATGGGAAAGACTAAAACGATATTGTCTTACTATGCCTTGCCTTTGAAAAATGGTACTAAAACCAAGCATTCGATGCATATTATTATTCAAACAAGTCCAATCCACATGAAATTGAGCCAAGGGCCAAAAAATATTTTATATATCCGTTAAGAAATCCATGAATGAAAGTACCATGACACCTGACAGCAATTGTGGTATAATGAATTTGAAGCAAAATCCTTGCTCTTAGTATAGTCCTTATCAAGGCTACCCCTGTCTTTATGAAATGTAATTCAAATGCTCTTGAGGCATGGGTGAAGCGTGAGAAACAACATTGTAAAAGTTGTGCTTAGTAAATTAGAGATTACTAGCATTGCTATAACAGTAAAAGTATTTAGTTCCGGCATCAAAATCAACTCGTTGTGGGCATATCCAAGGCTCATCCATATAGCTAGCCATGTACAATTGAGATTACTTTATCAAAGTAAAACAGATAAACATGTAAGTATGTATTTAACTTTATCAAAGTTCTCGCAGTCATTATGTCAAACACCTCATGTGTCTTCTAGTTTAAACCATAATCTCAAACTTTGTTCAAGCTATGACAGCAATTTTAAAGCAAGTGCGAGCATACAGAGTCCTAATAATTCTCAGATTAATTGAAATCTATGATCAAATAATGGCAAATATCAAATTCGTAATCAGAGAGATGTTTAGAAGTTGAACTTATCTGATAAACCATGCTCGCGGCAGCGCCTCTATTCACATCGGCGTCCGCGCCTGTATTCATATTGGCGTCCGCGCTCCCATCGGCGCCTATGGCAGTGGCGCCCGTGCCATTGGTGGAAGCTAATTTAATATGAACTTGCATTCCGATTAGTCAGGACCGCTGACCGATAACATGAGACCTTTGACAAGATGCTGGTACATAGCCATTATTGAAGCATAATATTTTGTGATAAAATACACTTGAGGTGTGAATTTTTTCTCACTAAATCCTACATCACTTTATTTCAATAAAGGTGTCCTTCCAAGACAAAAGCGGTTAAGCCCATGTAATTATGTGTACTTAGCAACATGTTAGAGAAAACTAGTTGACCATGTATAACATCGGGAAGAGCAAGACAAAAACGTGATATGAAGAGACAAAATTTACTTAAAAGAAATTGTGATGAAGAAAAGGCCATGTGGTATGGCACGTCAAAGAATATGACAATAATTAAAGGGGGTTCTGTTTGCCACAATTCATTAGGCATAGAAACAGCTTTTGAGTAAAGTAGGGTATGTAGTCAAGCTACACAAACAGCAAATTTGACTTTTGCATAAAGAAAGCAATAGACTTGGTCTCACAATAGCGCACTTAAACACAAGTTGTAGGATATCATTTTTTGCCATAGAGTAAACACGTCATGTGTATTCAATGTAATAGCAAAATAAAAGAAGCTTATTTGAGTCACAATATCATGTGGGGCCGACAATTCATTTGCATCCAAGTCAATCAAATTATGTGGCATTGAAATTTTATTTCATATTGATTTTTTATGAATCTTTCTATTTAGTCCCTACAAAGTGTCAACTTGTGGGTATATAAATTCTCAGTGCAACTGTACAGATGGCATATACAGTTGAAACTGAAAAATCAACAAGCTTTTGAAGCTGGCTTAGCAAATGGGCAAGCATGCATATCACTTTATCAAAGTTTCTCACAGGCATATTTTCAAACACCTAGTAGGCATTCTGTTTTTTCAAGTCTAGGCAAATGAGATAATATAGAGACCCACAATTTATCATACAATCTTCAAGAAAGCATGAAAAGATCAAGGTTGGACAGCAATTGCAATAGAAAAACCAAACCAAGATGACGATTAATCAAGCCAGACCAAGATCGAAGCAATAGAAAAAACGAGTTGAGAAACATCAGCAAAATTTCGGTATAAATAGATAGAAAGGGAAAGAGATTACTCCGTTTCGTTGACCCACTGAATCTGACGACGCTCGGAGGGCGACGAAGGCGTTGTTGGCCTCAACGATCATCGCGCGTTAGTTATGAAGAGAGAAATCAGAGTCAGACATCCCAAAAAGACAACGGCGGTGCTCCAGAGCTGACCGGCGACGGTGTCTGCAGCGCTTGGCGGCGGAGACGGGACTCGTGGCGACAACAGCGGCGGATGAGTCAGAATGTGCTCCGTGGAGTTGGAGCTGTGTGTGCGGCGTTTCTGCGACTGTTGTGCGGCCAAGGAGGTGCGATTGTGCGGAGCTGATGGTGGCAGCGACAATCAGCGCGGCGAGGTCGTGCGAAGATGATGGTGGCGGCGTTTGTGCGGCTTATGTGGTGTTTGTGCAAGGGTTTTTTGGGGCTTTTTTGATTCGAACAAAACCTGCCCTTTTTCTTTTGTTCCATATTATTTTTTTTTTAATAACAATAATATAATAAATAATAATCATAGCAAAGATGTATTATTTACTCCCTAGATCGAATAATTTCCTCGTCTTTTGCACGCTCAAAATTTTTAGAGGAACAAAGCTTTTTATTTGTTCCCCACAGTCGACGCCAGTGATGAACTAGGATTTGGCCGAGGGTCGTTTCTCGGTCCACCGCAAGATTTTCCTGCAAGATAATGAACCACAGGGGGTCTCCCCTGTGATTCAACTCTGAAGATTAAATTAGTGTTGGGTGATAAGAGATGAGAATATGAGCTAGCATGAGTAACGTGAGTAACGTACCTTTCATAGAGTTACCATCTTGTATTTATAGGCTCATTGAGGAGAGTCCATTTGAGGAAACTTCCTTGATTGTAAGAAGAGATATCTTCATGATATGGGAGGTAAATCATAATCTTTCCTATTTCATGTAGGAAGATATTGTTTTGCTAATTAAGGATAAGTGAATCACTATTTCCTTATTTGCGTAAGGCGCCTTGATGGCCAAGGCAGAATCCATGGGAAGGATCTCTAAGCGATTTGTCTTGATTGACAGCGGATCTTGGTTGATCCTTGATTGATTTAGTGAATGTCTCCTTATTCCTTGCGACCTTATGCTCCGTGGGCGCCCATACCCTCTATGGTTATGGGCATCCCTGCCTTAGCAGGGTTAAAGGCGTTCTCGCCCTTACAACCTACCTTGTGGGCCTATGGTGTGCTGGGCCAAGGGCATCTTCTGCCAATTGGGTCTCCTAATTATTGGGCCTATTATCACTCCCAATGTTTTTTTTGTTAATTATATTCCCAACGTTTCACTTTTTAGTCAATTATACTCCAACGTTTAGGGTCATTTTCAGTTATACCCTCAACAATTTTTTTTGTTAATTATACCCCCAACGTTTCACTTTCTAGTCAATTATATTCTTTTACATTTTTTATCAAGTATAATTTATACCCCCAATGTGGGGTATAATTAACTCAAATGTGAAACGTTGGTGGTATAATTGACAAAGAAAAAACATTGAAGGTATAACAGAAAATGATCCCAAATGTTAAGAGTACCAACAATACTTTGCCAATTATTAATGACAAAATTAAATTGGTAATTTTTTTTTCTTTTGCCCAAGAAGAATTATTTCATTAAACACCAAAAAAACCAGCCAACACCATACAAAAACAAGTTATATTAATTTCAAGGAAATAAGGACGGGTTAAATTAAAGGAGTAAGTGACTAGTAAGTATTATATTAGATTTTATATTGTAAATAAGCTAATAATTTCATCTTTTGAAAAATTATTAACGCAAAAGACCCTTTTGTACCCCTAACGTTTGCGGTGATTTTCAGTTATGCCTCTAACATTTCATTTGTGTCAGTTGTGCCCCCAATGTGAAATGTTAGTTTCAATTATGCCCCCAATTTTACTTATGTGTCAATTTTTTGTTTTGAATTGAATATGTGGCAAGATGACTGGATAAATAAAACATCCCTGATTTATTTTTTATCCACCATGGCATTTCCTACGTGGATTTACACTCTCTAAACCAAAAAATTACTACCCTAAATTTTTTTGACATCTTCATCTTCATCTTCGCAAGCCTTATATCACGTAGGAAATGCCATGGTGGATAAAAAATAAATAAGAGATATTTTATTTATCCAGTCATTTTGCCACATATTCAATTCAGAACAAAAAACTGACACACAAGTAAAAAAATTGACACATCAGCATTGAGTCAAAATTGAAGGCATAATTGAAACTAACATTTAATATTGGGGGCAGAACTGACACAAATGAAACGTTAAGGGTTATAATTGAAAATCATCGCAAATGTTAGAGGCACGAAAGGGTCTTTTGCCAATTATTAAATTGATAATTTAATTCTTAAATATGAAAATATATAGATTAATTTTAAAATAATTAAATAATATATTAATTATAATCTCTAAAATAATTAAATGATACATTTTTTTTATTAATTAGTCCATAAAAACAACTAACAAATATATTATTCAATTTTTTCATAATCTAATAAACAGTATATTGAAATTTTTTTAAGAATTGAATTATCAATCCAATAATATTTCAATGATTAATTATTAGTTTGTTTTTATATTTTATAATGTGTGTGAATTCTGGATTATATTTTACACACTTTATGGCTCGATCACTTTAATTTGTCTCTTTCTTTCTATCTGAAATTCCTAATTAATTAAAAAGTTAGAAAGAAAGAAAACCAAAATTGGTGAGTGAAAAAAGCAAAGTAGAAGGGTAGTCTCATATACAGTCACATCCATATTTATACTTTTGTTTATGATGTTGGAGTTGGAAATGCACGGTTTACATGGCAAGAACAAACCAAGAATCAAAACCAAATATATTCCCTTCTTTTGGAAAATGCATCACACATCACACACGCCAATTTTACAATATATTTAAACAACACACACATATGGCCTCTAATTTTCTTTTCTTTTTTTTTCTCCTTTGTTTTTTGTCAAATAAAATTAGTAGGGAGAAAGGATAAAAGAAATTAAATAAGACTATACTAGCAACTTGGAAAATAAAAATCCATTTTAGGAGTGACATAAAGGTTGAATTGGACCACACATTTTTGAATCAAAATATTTGTCAAGACACATGATTCGATTGCTATCCAACAATTGTTTAAGTAGTAGTCAATCTTTTTGAACTAGCTCAAATTTATCAAAATTGAAAGGATGAGAACAAAATAATAATCATAAGTCAGATTTTATATATATAGCTCCGAAGATATTAAAATTTTGGATCAATGAGAGTCAATACCTTAAATTAAATCATTATAAATAGAATATGGAATAAAATGTTATGTTAGAAATAAGGGATATTATATCATTTATATATTAAAATAAATTCATTATTATTTTGTATATTTTTATGATATAAGGTTAAACCAATACACTAATTTTTTTTTTAATTTTGTAGCAGTATAAAGAAAAAAAAAAGAGTCGAATTCTAATGGAATTTAGTGACAAATCTACATTTTAACCTGCACGTGGTATGTGTTGATGAAAAGTTATTTTGAGAAGAAGTAAATTAATTGGAGACCTCAAAAGAAGTTGATGATTGGATTGTGAGAAATTAGTGATTGAAGCATCATCATATCTCTTCATCTTAATTCAATTCAATGTTTCTTCATTGTTTCAGTTTTGGCCAATACGTTTATGACATGCATGCATGCCTTCAACCTCCTTCTACTTTTATATATATATATGGTGTTATCTTTAATTCTATGTCTATGTATCCCTCATCTCCTCAAATCTTAAAATAATACAAAGTGGGTACATCCATCGTCCATCAAAATACATTTTCTTTGATTAATTGTGTCATGCCCAATAACTTCTTAATCATGTAAACCAAGATTTTTGTATTTATGTGTGTGTAATTGCACCATGTCTCAGGGTATACACAATATAAATAAATAATTATAGGTCATATATTTAAATTAATCTTATATCTTTGCCTCAGTTTATTTTGATCCTTTATCTTTTAAAATGTTTAAATTAGTCATATATATATATATATATATATTTATATTTATATTTATATTTATAATACATGATTCACTTTACTCCCAAACTATTTATTATTGAATATGATCATATTTCTTTTATTTTTAAGTTTGAATGAGTCAATGAGACAAGTCCAGAATTTCATGTTACTTTTGACGAGTACTTCTCTAATCTAGTTGGGTTATCAATAAACGTTAAATCAAGTATATATTAAAAGTTGACCGTGTGATTCACGGTCAAATAAACAAAATTAATAATATATCTCATTTCAAGTCTGAATGTAATGAGTTGACATTGTTTAATGACAGTCTCAACTAGATTGAGAAGTATTCATTGAAAGCAACTTATAACTTTGAAGTCGTGAAATCCGAACTTGAAATGAGAGATATACAAGCATATTTAGTAGTTTGGGACCAAAGTAAATTATTATGAAAATATTTAGGACTAATTTGAATATTCTAAAAGAATCAAAGACTAAAATAAACTTTGAAGTAAAGATATATGACCATATATATATGGAAACAATGCAAAACTTATTCTTGTCTTTTTTTTTTTTATAATACTCGTTTTCTCTCCATCATGATTAATTAAATATAGTCTTTTTTATTATATATAATATATTTATTTAAAAGAATTATAAAAAATTACAAAAGACTTTATATAAATTTAGTTCTCTCTGCTATATATATAAAACATAGAGAGGGGACTAAATTTATAAATACTAGGCTAAAGTGCACTTTTAATCCTATAACTTTTGTTTAGGTCTCAATTTAGTCTCATAACTTTTTTGTTGCACTTCTGGTCATATATCTTTTGCTCAGGTTGTAGATTTTGTCATGTGTTGCACTTTTGGTCTCATATATTTTGATCGGGTTGCAAAATTGATCTTATATATTTTAGTCAAGTTGTATAATTGATCTCATATCTTTAGAACAAGTACAGAATTGGTCCCACATCTCTGAGTTAGGTGGGATTGATAGTAAAAAATTTTGCAATGATATTGGACCAATCCTACAACCTGTTAGGAATAGATTAGTATTATTAATATTATTAATGTTAGTGAAATCAAAAATCAGAATTTGAAAATGAGTTGTTGAGCTTTTTGAGTTTGACCTAGTATTAGGGATTATTTTGTTTAGATTATTTATTTTATTGAGTTTGTTAAGTAGCTATAGCTTTGTGAGAAAATCTCTCTTTTCGGTTGGTATTGAATGAAGCAAAATCATGAGAAAAAAGAAAAGAAAAAAGTTTATGAGAGCTTCCATGTTTCTTCCTCCCGAAAAATTCCTAACACAACCTGACCAAAAAATATGGGACTAAAAGTGACATGGGACCAAATCTACAACATTTTGTAAAGATGAGACCAAAAGTATAAGAAAAAAAAGTTATAAGAAAAAATTGAGACCTAAGTAAAAATTATAGGACTAAAAGTACGCTTTGAACTAAATATTATATAGATATTTTTCTCATACAAATTAAAATTAAAATTTTTCATAATAACTCTTTATACCTCATGATGAGTAGTGAGTACACAAAAGCTTTTGGTTATATATATATAATGGGGCCCAAAAAGAAGGCATTTTAAGGTATGTGGGACCCACATGGCTTTCCAAGATGGAATTGGAATGGACTGGAAAGAAACAATCCAAAGACACATCCCAAAACAAAACATCGTTGTCGGCTCAAAAACAAAATAATACCTGAACTTCCTGTCCTCTTACTATTGGTGCGTGTTTTCCACGCCTTCTTATTACTTATTATTTATAATAATAATAATAAATTAAAAATTCTGGCACTGTTTTTTTTCCTTTTCACTTTTTTGATTGTACAAAGGGATAGAATATATGATAACTCTCCTCCTTATCATAATTGGTGATTATAGCTCCTATATATTTTGTTTGATGAAAACTTTAAATTGATCTCAAATATTTGAATGATAGATTTTAAATTAATTTTAAATTACTTAAAAATATTTTATTTATTTTAAATTAATAAATATTATCGTATTTCTCTTATTTTAAAATGAAATGAGAAAGTTGATTTAAGATTATACTTTTAAATTTTTTTACTTTTAATCTCAAACTTAATTTTAGAAATTGAGTGAATTGTCACACCCACCCACTGTAAATTATTCTATCTGAATTCATGACTAATCCACTCTAATACTTTCAAAATTCTCAATCAATTCCAAGTTAGTTGCTTATGCAGTAAATATAGTTTGCAAAACAGAATTTGATTAATGGGATTCTGACTTCTACATTAATTTTTGAAACTTTTGATCGTAAGGTAAGGAGAAAATTGTGAATACTAGTTTAATTTTTTTTTTTTCAGTTTTAAGCTATTTCCAAATGAATATTACTATTAGTGCTCCATGTGACAATTGATGATAAAGTAGAGGTGTGGCATTTCCCTTCATAGAGTTTCAAAAGAAAAAAGAGATTTAAACATAAAAAAGCAGGTAATAGTATACTTTTTTAATTTCAAAAGTTAAAGATAGCATTTGTAATTGGTCTAAAATCAAGCAGATATTTATTTTTCTTTTCTAAATTAGAGTACAACAAAAAAATTAATTAAAACCAACTATCTTGTCAATAATGTAGATAGGGTCTTTTAAAACTAAGTGAAACTTTTAGTTTTATATATATAAACCAACGAACAAAGCTTGACACATTTGGTATATAATTAAAAATATTAAGAATGATATTTTAAAATCAAATTTAATTGTACATACGAAAAAGGTTTTATTGGTAGATGTAAACCCGCTTAAGTAATCTTTATATTTTTTGAGCATTTCTAACTATTGATTAAGAGATGCCATTTGGTTCTTAGTTCTTAGACATACAAAAAAAAAATTATTCTTTTTTTTTTTTTCAGATAGAAAAAAAAAATCCAAATTCAAAATTAGAAGTTGGTGGCAAATTAATAGAGAATGCACTAAATAAAGATGGTGATGAGAACACTTGAGCAAATGAAAAAGGTAAAGGTCTATTAATGTACGTGTCACAGCATCATAAGTTGAAGAGTAGACCCATATTACGTGGCCAATATATAATGACATAATTAAGATTAAAACGTGCATATTTATATAAGAATGACATTATTTAGGATTTGGTTAAAAAAGACATTAGGATTAATTAACTTAGCTTAGCTAATTAATGACGTTCATTGATAGAGGCCACGATACCTCTACCATTGCCAATATAATTTTTAAGGATGAAATGGACGATGAATATGATAGGCCCATTTGCATTTGGATTGAGCACATAATTGATTGTGACAATTTTAATACTTAATCTGTCCAAAAAAAAGAAGACAATTTTAATACTTAACAAACAAAAAAACAAAAAAAAATATTAAAACAAATAAATAAATGAGAGAAATTAAAGTATAATTATTTTTTTAGTATTCTTCACATTTCTATGCGTCTTAAGTAGATTTATAAAAAGTAGTTTAAATTTATAATAAAATAATATTTTCTTAGAAATAAAAGTAACTAAATTATGAGTATTATTTTTTAAAAATTTTAAAATTTTACCCCTACTATAATATCACAAGAATAGTAGTAAAAAAAAACATTTTGATTAATATTATAAGGTGGCATATTCTGCTTTTAACTCACTCCTTTAAACAATGATTAATAATATTATAAGTTGTGTTATATGCGCACTTGCAATTGCTAGTTGCTACTTTTCTTTGTCATCTGTCACTTCTTTTCCCTTACTTGTATTGCATAACACACCTGTTACTCCTTTCTATTTTTAGTTATTTAATTCATTTTATAAAAAAAATTATTATATATATTTTTTGACAGTGGATATTTCATTAATAAGAAGGAATAAAAGTCATAAAAGTATTGAGAAGATTCTAGCAAGGCTTTACATGAATAATAAATAAGACATGCATGCTTGCTATTTTCTGAATTCACTGCATAGGATAACAATAGAGAGATTAAAGGCAACCTACATCAATAAAATATCAAAAAAATATTATATTCTAGATCACACATCAAAGTAACTAAAATGCAAACACAATAAGGGGTGTTCATCGGCAGTTGTTCCTCCTCGTTGACGGCGGTGGCCGACGGATTACCGCTAACAGTGTTGAAGAGGCGTTAGGGTTGGGAGAGAAGAGAAGAGAAGAGGGAAATTGTTTTATTTTTTTTTTCTTCTCGTACATGTGAGGTTCATTTTAGGCCCTCATTTTATTTTTATTACATTTTGATCGCCATTACGAAAGGGATATGACCTTAACGTAAAAAGGTAAAATTGGGTGATAAAAGTTAATTTTCCCCTTTATTTATTTATTGTTGGAAAAGGTGGATGAAAATTGTCTAGGGACCAACAATGAAACTTTTTAAAAATTTTGGGGACCGAAATAAAAAAAAAACTTTAGGGATCAAAATGGAACCTCAGGCAAATATTAGGGACTGAAATAGGTTTTTGGCCATAAATATATAAGTCTTTCAATAAAAATTAAATGTACTTGGACTTGTACTTGCAACTATCATTGGAGATGAGACATGTATGTTTTGTAATAGAAAATTAAATGATATAATTAAAGTAAAAGTTATTGACAAAATATATAATTTATTGAGAATTGGTCATAAATGTTGACAAAATATTTAGAAAAAGTAAAAGTTACCTATTTCACCCTAGTAAGTTAATCTAAGAAGGCCAAAGATATGATAATGGGTATCATTATATATTGTTGATTAATTATACATTGATTAAGTCAATGATGTTAATTTATATATATATATATAAGACTATAAGAGTAGAGTTGCTAGAAGAGCTTATTAGCATGTATTAGGAATTTTGAGCTTTAAGGGGAGTGGGATTTAGAGCTATATACTTTTGGGGTATAGGAAGGGTATTTGTTGGAAAAGGAAGTATATTAGTGAAAAATTAATTAATTAATTAATGAGAGAAAAAGAAAATTCCCACTAAGAAGTTCTTTATGATAAGGGGAATTCTTTGGTTAGAGAGAGAGAGAGAGAAATGAGAAAATATAAATGGATCAACTCCATGCAACTTATGGTGAGTGGAGTATGCCTTTTCATTTGTTTAATGCAAAGTTAAAGAAAATGGGGCTTCCTCCCTTCTTTCCCTTTCCCTTTCCCTTATTCTCTCTCCCATGCATGATGCTTTCACTTCCTTCCACCTTCCACTTTATATACTTCTTCTGTTTATCCTTTTTTATTTTTCTTTTTCCCTAAAATTCATTTTCACTTGTTGGTTTCTGACTAACTCTATCTAGTAAGATACTTTAAAGTTAATACTAATATGTATAACACAAAGGATTCTTTTATGAGGAGTCATACTTAATTTTAATCATGTGATTGTTTTGAAATTAATATTTTTATATTGAAGTAGATGTAAAATTTTTTTAAGGAAAACCATACACACATATAGAAATATGATCCAAAGGTTGAGAAGTAGATCTCTTAAAAAATTTCGTTCTTCATAAATTGTCCTTGATTTTTAAAAACAAAAGAAATATATATTTCATAGCTTAATTTTTAATTAGAACAATTTTTAAAAAAGTAAAAAAAAAAAGTTTGTAAACTTCAAAAAGAAAAGAAAAATATAAGGAGTTGATTTTCATCATCAATATTAATGTAATTTAATACAAACTCAATTAAAGTTTATTTTAAAATTAACCTTATATATATTTTTTTATTTTGAAATTAAATTTTATCAAACAAGAGTTTTGTTTTTTCTTTTTATCTTCCAAAACAAGTACTTAAAGTCAAATTTAAAAATTATTTTTAAATACAAAAAAAAAATAGCTCTTAAACTCTCTATTGTGTTTCCCTAATGCAATATTAGGAAGTTGATTTGGTTTCGTACTTATGTTTGTCATTCATAGATGGACAAAAGCACAATTTTCATCCTCAAATTTTACATCAACTTAAAATTTCATTCCTAATGTTTGTTTACTATTAATTTTGTCCCCTAAGTTTTATTTTTTTTTATTGATTCTATCTTTTTTCTTACTTTAGTCAAATATTAGCGACAAATTCTCAGTGGCTAATGACATGTAATATAAAATTGATACAAAAAGAAATTCAAATCCAAAATTGGATTGAAAAATATGATGAAGTCTATCTTTAATTTATTGAAAGAAATTAATCAAAGAATAAAATTGAAAAAAAGAAAATATTAGAGATGAAATTAAAAGTTAATGTAAAATTTGAAAATAAAAATAGTGCCTTTTGTTTTTTTAAGCAACTTCTCGTATACTTCTCTTTTCTGCATCCTTTTTTGTTGGATGCTATGGCCCAGCTTCTCTTTTATCTTTATAATGGGCTCAATAGCCCAAAATCAGCCAGCCCAGACTAGGTTATTATTGGGCCACACTCGGAAATTTAGGTGAAGTGAACCCAAGTAAAGTAAACCATCTATCTCGTTGTTCATTAAAAACTAATAACTAAACTAAAAACGTTCGGCCCAAATACCAAAAAGGATAATTAAAAGGAGCTTCTCTACATTTGTTTTCTTCTACTAATAATAAAATATAGAATGCACGGTATAATTGGCCCATGTAGACCTAGTGAAAAAACGGGCATCGACCTGGTAGAAGGTTCGGGTCACTCGTTCAATGGTTCAACCGCTGGGTCACTAGTTCAACCGGTTGAGCCGGTTTATTTAAAAAATACATTTTCAAATATACATATTCATCAAATACACATTAATATTTAATATCTTACAATAATTTAAATATAAAATAAAAATTAAACACTTTGATACCCTTTGGAACTATTTTGTAATTTTAACCATAACAAATTTTATAAAAATTACATATTGACCCCAATTTTTTTTTTAAAGTTTTCATTTTAGTCCTTAGATAATATGTATCTAGGGACCAATTTATAATTTTTTGAAAATTTTTTGTGGTCAATATGTAATTTTTGAAAAATTTATCGGGTCAAACTGGTTTACCGGTTCAACCGCCGGTTGAACTGGTGACTGGCCGGGTCAAATGTAGAACGGTATTTTGCTTATTTCGCACTGATCTGGTGTTTGGTTCACCAGTTGAACCGCCCACTCCGGTCCAGTTTTTTGTACTATTGTCACCAGCTTTAACACCATGAAAGACATTCCACCAAGAAGACAAATCTTAGTGATGGAAGATAAATTAATGGCCAAAGTCTTATTTTGGTCCCCCAGTTATGCTATGTGTTCCAAATTGGTTCCCCAGTTATTTTTCGTTATATATTGGTTCTCCAGTTATGCAAAATTTGACAAAATTGATCCCTTTAACAGTTTCTATCCATTTTTTCATTAAAAAAAAAAAGAAAAAAATTAATTTTTAACTCCTAAAAGTTCAAATTTTTNTCAAAACATATACATAAAATGATTGGCCTTAGGGCACAATCTCCAACAATTGGTCCCTCTAACAGTTTCGATCCATTTTTCCGTTAAAAAAAAAAGATAAAATTGATTTTTAACTCCTAAAAGTTCAAATTTTTTGCATTAAGGACCTTTTTCTCTGTAATAGAACAAAATGTAAGAAAGAAGAAATACATAGTGGTTTTAGTTTATTTTACACAAAAAACACAACCTCCTCTCTCTATCTCGTGTCTCTCTCTCTCTCTCTCTCTCTATTCCATTGGGCACTAAACTATATATATATATATATATATTTCTCATTATTTTTTTAAATATGTTTTAAATTTTTACACCACAAAAAATATTATCCTTATATATACTGNTATCATTTCATCCCTCCCTCCCTCCCTCTCCTCCTCATCCTTCAATCCACCACCACCACTCTGTCGTTGATCTGAATCTCCAGTTCTGCTCCGCCGCGCCGGACGATGCAAAATTTCGATGTTTCGCTGAGAATGGAAGCGATTTCTCTGCAATTGAGGCCGGAAAAGGCGAAAATAACGAAGCAATCGAAGCCGACGGCGATGGAGTTGATCGGGAGGAATCGAGAATCGAATCTGAGATCGGAGAGGAAAAGGAAAGAACAGAGATTATCAGAGGCGCGGAAAGTGAGAATAATTGTTTGGATTTTCTAATCGAAGCGACGAAAGTGATTTCTGGAAAAGAAGAGTCCAAGATCGAAGAAGAATCGAGAAGCGAAGGAAAAGAGAGATGGATGGTTGTGAATTTGAGAGAGAGAGACACGAGATAGGGTTGTGCTCATCAAGTCCGTTCTCTCGTCCGTTCCCCTTTATCATCTTTCGTATTTTAAGCTTACTTCTCAGGAAGCTCATAAATGTGATATGGTTTTAAGCAACTTCTTCTGGGGAACGCATCAAGGTAAAAATTCCCCCCACATGAAGGCGTGGGACAAGATTTGCACTCCTAAGGCTGACGGTGGACTTGGGATCAAAAAGTTCCTTGAGTTTAATAGCGCTCTCATTGGCAGACAAGCCTGGCGTATTCTTTCTCGGAAGGACACTCTGCTCTCCCAGATCTACTTCGCTAAATATTGTAATGCGACTACTGGCGCATTCTCGTGCAATTCCACTGCTTCTAGTTTGGCCAGACCAATCTGCAACAGAATCAACTCTATCACTCTCAACTGCCAATGGAGGGTTGGAAATGGGGAAGAAATCAAACTCTCTGATAGCTGCTGGTTCAAACCAGACAGAATCACGGAGAACATCAGGTACGTTAGGGATTTAACTGATGGGAACGGGTGTTGGAACAGAGATAACGTTTTGAGATGTTATAATAATCCTACGGCTGCTCTTATCTTGAATACTCCTATCTCCTGCTCTGGTGTTCATGACAAATTAATCTGGAATAAATCAAGTGATGGAATTTATAGCACTAAGAAGGAATATCAATCCTTGCTTGTCCGAAACCATATCGCTGGGTTTGACTGGAATAACTACTGGAAGCTTCCTAGTTTACCGAAAATTCTCATGTTTGGATGGAAATGCTTAAATGATTCCCTCCCCCTAGGGGCGAACCTCATCAAAAAGCACTTCAATATCGACGGAAATTGCCCTTTTGGTTGTGACAGTTTGGAGGACGTGAATCATTTGTTCCTTGGCTGCAACTTTACCAGAAGAACCTGGCTTGCTTCACCTCTGGGTATCAGGAGCGGCTGCATCAATAACGGAGACTTTCGGGAGTGGCTCCACACAATGTTTAAAGACAGAGATCTGTTTGTCAAAATCCTCATTTTCTCCTGGGCAATTTATACGCACAGGAATGAAGTTAGATTTCAGAACAAGCAACCTTGTACTGAAGAGATTATTGCCAGGTGGGATTGCACGATCAACCTCCATCAAGGTCTTCAAGTCCCCAAGTCTGGTATTACAATCAAACACCCGCGGATCCCTAATGACATCATTTCTCCCTGCGACAACAATGCTGAGGTCATCTGGTATTTGTCTTGGATTAAGGATCGCAATCGGAGGATCAACCACATGGGAGCCTTCAATATTCAAAATGGAACGGCTCAATTACAATTCTATCACAAAAACAACTCAACTGAAGAAATCATTGTCACTTGCCTCATTGGAATTCGTAAGGGTCTGCTTCGTCTTCAACATATGGGAATTAAGGATGCCTTGATTTTTTCACAAAAAGGTCTTATCAACGGCAACAATTTCAAGAATGTGGGATTCAGGCACGAGGTTCTCATTGAAGACATCATCAACATCAGTCGGCAAAACAACTACCGTTTCCACGCAATGCCTCATAATTTTAATCTTACCCGTTTTTTATGCAATTATAATTCTAGTTCTTCTAATATGCTTTATGCTATTTAGGCCTTGTCTTGACTTCCAAAAAAAAGATAGAGAGAGGAAGATGTGTTTTTTTTTTTTTTTTT